>JAYEVH010000509.1:0-216245 GCA_036346255.1 Ampelocalamus luodianensis | reverse complement strand
TCTGTTTTAAGTCTGTTAATTTCTGTCAGTTACTCTGTTGTCTTAATTCATGGAGCTTAGGTTGCCCGGTTCAAGCGGCAAAAGGCCATGGAAACAAAACTTCAAGAGATCAAAGAGAGAAAGGAAAGGCAAGGCGATCATTGAGAGCAGTTGCTTTATCAGCTCCTATCGAAGCTGGGGAAGAAGATGCCTTGGAGGATGATGGAGAGGAAGAAAGAGAGGTTAGCATCATACATCTGGAAAACATCTTGATCTAGCTAGCATTGTCTGTGACTTGTTCAAAATCTTCGAACCTGACCTTGTTTGCCAAATAGTAATACCATCTTATATCACAGAGTTGCCTCATGATTTCTATATTTAAAAGATTCCAAATTAAAAATAGATTTGATGTACTGGAAGATAAAGCTTTGTTCAGCTCAACAGGAGATAGTTTAATTTATTTTAATTATAATGCTTGTCTGGAGTTTGACAAATTTGATGCGTCTAGTTAGATCCTTGAAAACTATAGGGCATCACATGCCCCTAAATTGCCCGCTTGCAGCGCATGTTAAGACCACGAGGAATTTTTTCTCTTTAGTGCCAGGATGTGCCATAAAACTTCTCCCACTCACTATAAGGTCTTCTAATTTTTAATTAACCATCTTCGCTCTTTTAGTTTATCTCTTATTTCACATGACTATATTAATCTTTTGGGATATTGTCAATGCAAGCTTTGGGATTGTGTCTATGTGTGCCTCCAAAGCTTATACTGTTAATCTGTTATCTGTACTTTGGGTCTATAAATCAGTCAAAACTTATGCTATGGTTCTGATTTCTTGTTCTATGCTGCAGGCTTGGCTAGCTACTATCTCATTGGCTCTCTGCAAGGTTAATTTGCTGTGGCCATACATATTCTTTTACACTGCTTGGAATGCTCTTTTCTGTCTTCTAAGTTGCCATGCCTGCTTTCAGAATAATATTTTATCTTCAAATGGATTTATTTCTATTTCCCTCTGTAGGCTTTTGATCTTGTTGACATGCTAAAGAAGGAAGAAGAAATGCTTATTGCTGTAAAGAAAGACAAGCAAAGGTAAAATTTTAAAACTAATGAAAACAACTTGTCAAGTTCTTGTCAGTAGCATCTTTGGCTGATTCTTTTCAGTGGCATATTTTGAGGAACCTTCTTTTTTCTTCTGATAATATGGGAGCTTATGGAGTTCTGTTTTTAGATTTTGGATTGATGTGTTTTACCTATATAATGAGGAAATTTTAACTTGTTACCAACTTTAGGCTCTTATGTTGTAATACGTTACTATAGCCCAAGTAGAACATGAGTAGTCGTGGTAATGGAGTTTTACAGTAGATGTGTTTGACAAACTTTTACATGGAATTTCTTGAATATAGACCTAAAATGGGTTTGATTATAGATTGCAACTCCTACAGTGCACAATCAGAAGTATTTTGTCTTACTCAATTTTTCATTTGGGGAAATAATAAAATATATTACTTGAGTGTTGAACAGTTTGTAGTTATTTATGAATAAACCTTAGCTATTGGACATTGTGAAGGTGATCCTTTATCAGCATAAAACTCAGTAAATTTTTCTACCCAAAAAGTTACTTTTTTTTTTTGGCTCCTTGTGTTGCATGTCTGTTTGAATGTACTCTGCATGTACATGATGGTTTCCTTTGTTAAATAAAAGAATTGCCTGTTTGTGATGTCTTAGGATGGAATGCATTTGCTCGTGAAATGCTTGACGTACGCATAACAAAGGCTGAAGCATGGCACCATAATGCTGCCAACGTGTACCGTATTCCAAACCAGCTGATCCAATCACTTGCGCAACATTTGCTCAAGATGTCATTGAAGGTAGAGCAAGTGTTTCACAAGCTCATGAGCACAATCACCAACCCCTGATATTTGGACCTGCAAGTCTTGTTGGTGGGGGACTAACCAGTGAAAGGGAAAGAAGGATAGCACAAGTTTTTCAGCCTGGTTACAGGTATGCTTTGAAATAGTGTTACACACCTGCACAGGACAATGCATTGCTTTTCGTTTTTGTATTATGCTGACTGGTGACCTTGTGTTATGGGCTTATGGAAGAATGTGGAGTGAGCATTATTTCTCACAACCCGTAATGCATCACACTAGATATACATACTTTGATATATTTGTAGGTGCTTTGGCCTCTTGTTGCATTGAGCAATTGTACATTGTACAATAAGCAGATTGATGGATAAATTAGAAATTGATTTTTATGTCATGTTTGCTTCTCCACTTTAGTCTGTGGACCTTGTTTACTCAATTATAGGTTCTACCTTGTTCGTTCTGTTGTTGGGCATGAAAACCAATTGGTGATTTAGACTTTGTTGGAGACCATGTTTAGTTTTTATTTTGATGTTAGAAAAAGCATCCTATGGCACTGTCGTTAAATTTGGTGCATGGAAGGGTCAACAGATGAAATTGTGTCTCAACGGATGTTTCCTTAAAGTACAACAGTTGTCTTTAGCGCTCTATTATTTCTAATCTCTATTTTGACGATAAACACTTATAAATGTGCTGATGCTGGGATAATGATTCAGAGGTGTACCTTAGATGCAGCCAATTTTATGACAAAAAGGTCCAAATAAGAAGATGCTATTCTGTATTTACTGGTAGTAACCAATAGATCTTCCCCTGGAATGTTAAACTAATAGTTGGTCTTATCCCTGGAGTGTGGTCTTGCATTGTCTGGGCCTGACAGTTTGTAAAAGTATTTGCAGAAGTATATCGGACTATCCTTTGGTTCAATATTTATGTTGCCTTTTTTTGCATGTATTCTATAGGCTGCCGACAATGAGCATAGAAGAAGCTGGCTTACGTGAGATGAAAATGATGGAGAAATGGCAAGAAAGAACTGCAAAGATGATCCAAGATGCAAACTCTGCTTGGTACAAGGATGGCACTGGGTCGGCCCAAGAGGATGAGGATGCGAAGAGGAGAAATCAAGAGCATGGGATGACTGGAAGGATGATAATCCTCGTGGTGCAGGCAACAAGAAGCTCACTCCCTGTGGCTAAATTGTGAGCTATGCACACACTACTGAAGTTCCACATGAAAGATGAAACTGATGTTCACGTAGAATACGTATTCCTATTATTTTTTTCTGTCTGATGTTTGGTGAGTAATGCTCAATGTATATTATCCAAGTGTTGTGCAAGTGCATGATTTCATCTATTATTGAAATAGCCTCTATTATCAATCATCTGGGAGCATGGAAGAAGAGGTATGGCTAAGCGAGGCACACTAAAGATCAGGTCATGCAAGTCGCGATAACTTTTGGCATCTCTATAATTTTGTCCTGAATATGTAATGTTGCTAACCTGATAGCCTGACTGCCTCAGTGCCGAATGTCTTGCTGGATATATTGTTGAACCATTTGCAACACGGCATTTGTAATAACTGCTTATTATTTTTCTTATGGATGGATAATATTCTTCACATTGATCGATAGCCTGCCAGGTGCAATTTATTCAAGAGCAAGCAAATTAAGGTGAACGCGCGTTTCAACCATCTCGGAGCATCGTAAAAGTAGAAGGTCCCATGCCTCACCTGCTGCTCCCAACATTTCGGTCGCCCCCGACCGGTTCACCTCCTGCTTCACCATGCTCTCCATGCCGCACGCCCCCAGTCTCCTGTCCACCCCGTCCTCCTGCTCCGCCGCCGGGTCAGGAAGAGCACCTGGTCAGGGCCTCCGCGTGCACCCAGAACGGCCCGACGAGGAAAGCGGCGCGCTGGCAGCTGCTTCGGCGTCATTCCAAGCTGTCCGCCTAGGATCGAGTCCTTGACTCGGTGGCAGGTGCTCACCGGTGTGTGTGCGTGTGTTGGGGTGTGTGTGGGGTGGGGTGTAGGGTTTATTTGAGATTGAGTGGGGCTCGATTGATAAAAATGAGAAACTATAAGGCTCTTAGTGCACATTGCAGTTCGAGCGTTGGCTCGCAGTGATTGCACAATGACACCAAGCAGTCCTTGGGATCACGACACAAGCAAGCACACCACTCCAGGTGCTAGAGCTATAATTTTGATTCTTGGGCTCGGCTAGACTTGTTGGGCCAGCCTCACGCTTCATTACCCCCAATTTCTTGTCTATTTTACCAGTATTTTTGCCCTAGAAAAGTTTTTTTGCCCACGCTGGAGGGAGAGGGACCAGACAGGGGACTAGTGAGAATCTGATCCCTATGGTTGATGAAGTTCTCTCTATAGTTCTTAGTTTACTCATGTAGAATAGTAAAATATTTATACTTAGCATCTCTTGATATTTAGTTCTCACCGTATGATCCATTGGGTAAAGTTTTTTCTGGCTATGTCCCTGACGAGCAGGGAAGTGGAGTCTAAGTTAATGGCGCGGAAAATGGTAAGCTGAGCACAGAATATATATGTTATACCGTGCATAGATTCTTAGAGCTTATGAAACGCAATGAGTGGAATATATACCAAGACAAAGACAAGTATATATTCGTGAGATACAACGTATGACACCAAAAACTTACCCGGCAATAATGCAAACTAGCTGGCATATATATATATTCCCGTGTTGCATCGCTGATATGTTGATTGCTACTGAAAATGATCGGTTTAGATGCTGTCGACTCGTCGATGGACCGAACACCTACCTACCTATCTTGCGGATCTAGAACGAAATTAATTGGAGTGTCATACATACATGTCACCACATACATGTGAAGTAAATGAGCATAAACTATGTGGGTGCACACTTATGCATATGTGAGGTTTATAAGATAAAGCGATATTTAACTGAAAGCGATATTTAACTTGGTGTTCTGTGCACCATAGCCTAAAGCTTCACTTGGATCCACCATCGCTTGCGATAAAACTTCAAGTTGCATAGTGCGCCTCTATAGCTAACCTGCGCGTTTTAAAGACTTGTATTGTGAAGTTTAAATGATTTGACTTGTATTGTGAAGTTTAAATGATTTTTGTAATAGGACTCAAGTTCTTCCGAACTTCTTGGTTTCATCGGTTGTTTAGTAAAACTCGATGAAATTCTGGGAATGTACCTCGGCTACTTCTCCTATCAGTTTAGTTTTGCTATTCCCCTCTATCTGTACCCAACGGAAAATCAGGGTATCCTGTGTGTAAAAACGTTGGATTACATAGTGACCAACAAAATTCAAATTTGATATCAGTTATTAACTTTTTATTCTCCTCTTTGTGCATTCTTTTCCTCTATTTTTTCTTTCTCGTAAATGTAATGTTCTCTTCATAATATTAATATGTAGTGCACTCGAGACCAGCTTTCTCCTACCGTTCTCTTAAAGAAATTGATATCAGTTTATGTTCAGTTTCAAGAGCCCGTCGTTGATTACGGTCGGTGTGGCAGAGTCAGGAATTTAGCAATGATGGTGCACACTTTAAGAATAATAAAAAATCTTGTACAACATATAAGTAATTTCACAAGTCTAACACAATTACATAAAAGAGTTCGAAATTAGTTAATAATGCAATATAAATAGTTCAAATAAAATATTACATGAATAAAAGAGTCCTAAATATCTAATAGAAATCACAATACCACACGACGCGATCTCATTCCTTGAAAACACTTTATTATATCATCATCACTAACCTTCGAGAAGATATCTTGATCTATAAAGGTGACTAAACAATCATTCAATACTTGATTGCTTATACTATTTTTCAACTTGTTTTTCACAAGATTTATCATCGAAAATACTCGTTCAACGCTCGCTGTTGCCACCAGTAGGAGAAATACTAATTTGAGAAGCAAGCACACCAACTTGTAAATATCATGGTTCCTTGTTTCAACAAGCTTAGTAGAAAGCTCACCGAGATTCTTTAGACCTTTAAATCTATCATCGCGTCGCATATCATCAAATTGGAAAGAAAGTCTCATTAAATCCGTGCTTGAAAAATCATTGGAATAAGCGTTGGCTAGGCTAAGCACTTTGTCCCTATCATAAGAAGCAAATGAATTCGATATTTAAAACATACATGCAAACAAGCAACTTCATATTAACCTTGTCAAACCGATTGCCAAGTTCTTGGAGAACATTATCAATGATACCAAGATACACTTCCTTCTAAAATAACCATCATTTGTTTGTTTTGGGTAAAACGTGATGATCTTCCATAAGGCACATATCTACCGTCATGCTTAGGAACTTTGATGCCATATTTAGTGCAAAATGATATTACCTTTTCTTGAAAGAATTCTTTTCACCCATCGCATCTCATTCGTTGCATTCTATCCTTAGCCAAATTAACAAGTGCCATTGCATTAACAATATCTTAGTCTCTCTTGTATAGACTGAGACAACTCATCTGTGTATCCAAGTACGATAATCATCAAATGTGCATTGAAAACAAAGTCAAATGACTCAAAGGCTCCCACCATAGCATGTATTTTTGGCCAATCATTCTTCTCGTGAGGGTTTTACTAAATTGTATGAGTACTTTTGCGGATTGTAGAATACATACCAATAATATGCAAAATTGTTCTATAATGAGAACCCTAGCGAGTGCCACCGGCCTAGCTAACCCCATCTCTTGATTTAATCCACGTCCACTTTCTATCTCACCTAATTCTAGTGTTTCCAAAACTCCTTGAGCTCTAATATCTCAAGGATATCATGACACTTACAAGAAACTCCAATAATATTCAACAAGTGAGAAACTTGTTCAAAATATCACACACAATCCATGCTATGATACTAATGATACCTAGATAAATTCTTTTGCAGCTTTTTGGGGTGCCTGGCACAGAGGCACCCTGACGCCGCCATGGTGTCACCACAAGTCAATCCATTTTAACTGCCAGCAGCAAAAATAAGACCCACTTTCATATACATGATCAAATGTCGTATTTCATATTTGCATTTGGTATTGGGTTGCTTTCGACGGAAAGTTCTAGTTAAACCCCTCATGATTTGTCCTCACCCGTGGACAACTCACCTTGATATCATCACCTTGATGTCACGGTTAGGTTCACTATATAAAAGGTTCTCTCTCACGTGCTATCTTATTCAAATGCATTCATCGATATCTGACTTACCGAACGTGAAAGAAATTTGCTAAGAAAAAACCTCACGTGAAGCTCCGTCTCAGCAGCCGTTGATAAGATAGGACCTCACGTGGAGCCCTCCCAGCGAATTTTCCTCGCCGGCCGTACCTAAATGAGAGAAACCTTCGAAGCAGAGGCGAATAAATCGCAGCAAAGGTAGGTCCCCGTGCGAACCGGTTTTTCCCGCGCGAAGCTTCGCGGAAGCTCACCTCCCTCCCAGACCTTATAATAATTCTCTTCGTCGTCCACCCCTCACCTCCCCACCTTCCTGAGAATCCTGACTCCTTCCTTCCTTCCTCAACTCGTTCTCCTCGTCGATTCCATCCCGCAACCAACAAAGCAAACATCGCCATGAAGCTGACGCATTTCTTCGGTTCTTCGTCTTCCAAGAAGGAAAACAAGACGAGGAAGAGAAGCAGCGGCAGAGCTGCTCCTTCGGCTCCACCACGTCGTCGACGACGACGTCCGATGAGTCCGTCACCACGCCGAGGACCGTACTGCCGTCGTCGGCGTCCACCTCCAGGGCCAAGAAGCCGGTGGCCGTGACGCGGAGGAGCTGGAGGTGGCGCTGCGGAGGGTCGTGTCCAGCGAGGAGGAGCTGGCCGAGATGCTCGCCGAGGCGGAGGCAGGCCTCGTGCTGGGGGAGACCGCGGCGGACGAGGGCGAGCTCAAGGAGACGTTCGCGGTGTTCGACGCCAACGGGGACGGGAGGATCTCGGCCGAGGAGCTCCGGGACGTGCTCGCCTCGCTCGGTGACGAGCGGTGCTCTGTCGAGGACTGCCGCCGCATGATCGGCGGCGTGGACACCGACGGCGACGGCTTCGTCTGCTTCGACGAGTTTACGCGCATGATGATGCCTGGGCGCGCCTGTGAATGATATGTAGGAGTTGACGTGTTAACTGGTACGGAGTATATCTGCAGCCGTTCGTTCGTGTTGATTTCTTTCCCTTGTCTGTTAGGTTTGTACAGAACAAATGATCAGTGATCAATTCGGTTCTCGATTCGCGTCGCGAGTGCTTGGATTGATCTGATCTGATCTACGGATCTGCCTACCGATCGTCAGGGCTAGTCGTACGTACTTACATGTGAAAAAGATGAAGCTCTCTAGCAGTATATGTTCCGTGCGTGTATTGTTTCAGTCAGTATGCTATCAAGTTAAGGTGGCATCATGTAAGTCAATCTATAGATTTCGATATGGGAGCAACTATAGCTCGGACGTACGGTGAGAGGCTTTTCACTGCATGCGGTCCAAAGTCAACATATAGAAAAGAGTAGTGCAACATTTTTTCACTTGTTGCAATATTTCAAAGATTCATATGCAATATTGTCTCAAAATATCACGATCAAACAAACAAACATCCTCATAATCAAAACAACACAAACATTATCAGAATCAAATACGCACAAACATCTAGAGGACGCCAGCATATAAAAAAAGTGCAACATCTCAGAAAATCATATGCAATATTTTTTCCCCGTGTGCAATATTTTTCCCCTCGTGTGCAACATTTTTTTTTTCATTGGTTGCAACAATATTTTACCAGGGTCACAGCATACCAAAGGCGCAGATCGAGAGGCTTCTGGAAGCTCTGTCGACCACCTCACGACGGAGGGGAGAAGACACGAGGGAGGTAATCCGAGCTCAGCAAACTCCCCGCACCCCTCACGAAACCCACCAAACCGCGACCGGAGGAGGAGGAGGCGTCGAACCTTCTTCATCCATCCGGCGCGAGCTTGAGCTGCTGGCGCGCTGGCTCCCGCTGCCACCTTCCTCTTGAGCTTAGCTTGGCGCGGCGCAGCCTCCCAGCTGCCACCTTCTTCACCTTCTTCATCCATCCAAGGCGCGTGACCTTGCGACCACCTTCCTCTCCGACCTTCGTCCATCCGGAGGGCGACGCAAGCTCGGCGCGCGGGCTCCCTCCGCAACCACCTTCCTCTCCTGCCTCCTCCACCGCCGCCGCCACCACGATGGCCATGCTCCTCCTCATTGCTCCTCTCCCGCTACTCGCCACCGGGAGGAAAGAACCAAGTTAAGATTCACAGTGCGATTTGGGGATGGATTGGAGAGAAGCGAGGTGTTGCGATGGTAAAAACTAGTGAAGTGAATTGAACTGAGTGGAGTGAGTGAGAGAGAGAGAGAGAGAGAGAGAGAGAGAGAGAGAGAGTCGGTGGGGAAAAAGTTGGGAAAGGGAGCATCGGGAAAAGTGGGAAGGTGAAATGAGTTGCGGAGTCGTGTCTGATTTTTTATTTTGTTCCGTACGTATGTACAGTAGCATTAGCTTTTCGATATCCATTGTACAACAAAAACAGCTAAAGCCTTTCTAAACACCATATGGGATTTGTCTATACAACGCGCAGTTGTCTTCCTCCCAAGGCAGTCGAATTTTGCCTATACAACACTAAAAAAAACACAGACGCTGGCGTGCCTTCTCCACCTAGCTCCTTGATCCCGTACCACCATCAAAAGGAGAGTTGGCTCGCGCCCGTAATTTGGCCTCAACAAGTCAAAAGCGTGGAATCGATATGCTGCAAATCATAGCCAATTTTTCTCCTTCGGATTGACGTGGAGATTCATGCTCCGGCAGTCGTCTTCCTCTCTCCTACGCTGGCGATAGTGGTGGCGGAGGCCGGCGGATTAGGTTAGGGTTCACTGCGTTTAGGATTCGTTCGCTTGCCTCGGGATTAGAGTGAGCCTAGGTGGCGGCAGCATCGGCGCGCGATGTCGCTGTTTATGACATGGGCGAGGAGGCGGTGGACGGGGTTGGTCGAGGTGGTGACGATCGGCGCGGTTAGGAGGTGGTGGTCGGTCCGTAGCGCCGGAGACGAGGAAGGAGGCGATCGCCGAGGATCTCGCTGGAGAGGAGGAAGAAGAGAGGCAGCGACTGGGAAGTGAGTTAAGGTTAGGGTGTTGCATGGGTGAGTTATATAGGTGAGAGAGGGAGAGATGTGAGTCATGTGATCTTGATCCAACAGTGAAAAAAGTGAATGTGATTTTCCAAATTTTGCGCTTGTGAAATAGACACCCTTTTTGAATGATCAATTTTCTACAACGCAAATCGTGGTAGTCTCAATACAAACTGTCAAACACACACCAATTAGAACGTACATACGGCACGGGATATGCTCTGCGTACGCCCATGCACTCCATCTTGCATGCAGCACAAAGAAAGGTAGCAACAACTGCATGCGAATCGATCACGATTCACAGGCTCAACTGTGCCGGTGTCCCGCCGGCCTCCACGCGGAGACGGCGTAGAGCGGCTTCCTGTGCCAGCAGAAGAAGAAGCAGTGGCTGTCCGCGTCGTGCCTGATCTCGTACCCGCCGGTCCACCCGCAGCTCTGCAGCAGCCCTCGCCTCCATCACGCCGCTGTAGCTCAGCCCCACACGCTCCAGCCCCGCCGCCTCCATCTGCTGTGCCCACTGCCGCGCCCGCTCGTGCCGCTCCTTCCGCTCGGCCCCCGCACGCCACGATGCTCCGGATCTCCTCCCAGCAACACTCGCTCCACTCGCGCCCTCGCCGCCGTCCCCGCGCACCGCTGTGCCGCAGCCGCCTGCTCCAGGCAGTCGAACAGCGATGCGTAGTAGTTCAGCGCCTCGTCGAACCGTTCGTGGAACGACGCGCCGTTGTGGTTCACCTCCTGCTCCGTCACCACCATGATCTTCGGGGATAGCGCCTTGATCGCCGACAGGAAGCTCCCCAGCTTCGGCTTCGAATGCGCCACCAGTGGGGACTGAGGCGAGAGGGACGAGAGCACGGACGCGTCGGGGCTCAGCTGAAGCCGCGTGTTCAGCTCCCGCTCCAGCAGCTCGCTGAAGCTGCTCGGGCTGGAGCTCGCAATGATCTGGAGCGGGGTGAGCCCCGCGGCGTGCCTCTTGGCGTCGTCGGCCGCGAGGAGGCGGTGCAGCTGCAGCACGACGCTGATGGCGAGCGCCTCTCCGGACCTGACGCGGAGGTTTTGGCGGAGGGCGTCGAAGTCCAGTTCGTCGAGCTTCGCCTCAACGGCGTTGAACTGGAACGGTATGTCGAACGCCTCGGCCTCCTTGGCGAGCACGGCGGACATGTTGGCGAGGAAGTCCTTGCTGTCGTGGACGGCGGTGATTCGGAGGTGTGGGGGACCGTCGCGGCGGCCGCGGAAGGCGTGGAAGAGCGCGATCCATTGCACCGAGTTGGCGGCCGGGCCGGACAAGTCGACTATGTGGACGAACTTCTCGCCCTCCATGGCCTCAAGAATGGCGTGGTTGGTGGTGAGGTACGCGAGCTTCAGGAACGGAAGCATGTCGAACGTGGCGGCGCGCGACGGGGATGAGGTGGGAGTCGGCGGAGTTAGACGCAGACAGCAGCGCGCGCGAGAGGCCCGGGACGAGGTTGAGCAGCTTGCGCGCGAGCGCGTCAGCGAAGACGGCGGCGAGGCGCTGCAACGTATGGGGCGCGTCCAGGGACGCGAGCTGCATGATGTGCTCCAGGCAGAGGTTGGCGCGGTCGAAGGAGCCGGCGGCCACCTCGGAGGCACACTGGTACAGCAGGCCGACGAGCCGCACGCTCTGCTGGTCCTGGGTCAGCTCCTGCACCCACGCGCCGCACGGAGACAGCGAGTACAGCGACGACGCCGGCGAAGATGTCGCCGACGACGTCATGTCGTCCTGGAACATGTCCTTGTTTAGTGCTCAATTACCAGTTTGGGACGTAGCTGTGTGTTGCTATGGAGGATACAATTATGACTTTCTGAGGTTATCAAGCCATGGCATTGTTCGAGCCTCTGTTGTTGTGTGTAGCGACAAATGTTGCCAGGCCTCGAGTCCATACGTTCCTAGGTGATAGTGTTGTCATGGGACACAAAGGGACAAACCTGAATTGGATGCGTCTGCGGCAAGAGCTAAGTGATGTCGTCTGCATCTTGGTGGAATAACTAAGCAGCTTGGAATTATTCTCCTGAACTTATCTTCAGCATTCGCGTCAGAAGCTATCAGACAACTTTGTTATCAATTCCTTCTGCGTCACTCCAGATTATTGCAATTGTATCTGTACGCATTAGCATGGAGCATCTAAAAAAGAAAGAAATAGGAGTAGGCATACAGAATTTTGGGGGACCCCGGTAATTATCTCCATAAGACCGAGATTAGACAAGGTCTTAGAGACATAATTACGGGTTCCGATAAATGAATTCCATTTAACTCTGTCCAGTGAGAGGCTCAAATGAATACTAGAGCTCAACGATCATGCGCTCGCTCCTTTGCAGCGCTACATGATTGTCGATTCTCTTCGATTCAAGCACTACACTTAGCGAGTTAAATGAGGATCCATTAACAATGAGTATGACTTATATTGGCTCCCAAGATCAACGACCAATATACTCATACCCTCATCCAACGTTGATTACATCCATACAACGGATACAACAAGAGATAAAAAGACATCTTGCATAATAGTCAAAGTCTCAGACTTATTACATACACACCGACCGCCAAATTCAAAGTAAAGTATCAAGTGCTTGGAAGCAAGTAAAATAAGCAAAAGACCGGTAGTGGTATGCCCATCACCCATCGAACCGACGGGGTTAAATGATAAGCACACTACTCGTTAGAATCACCCAAGTCAATACTAACAAGATCGTCGACATAATCTTCCTCACCTAAAAGACCAATGAAACATCCGGCCGAGTACAAGTGTACTCATAAGTCTTACACAAATAAAATTAGTTATGCATAAGGGTCATTCAAAGGATGGTTCATATTGGTTTAGTTTTGCGAAAGAGACGCAACAATTAACATCCTACCCATACTAGTTTTTCATGTGCCCATTTAAAATCAGATTTGAAGTAGAAGTAAAGCATATAGTAAAGCATTTGAAGAATAAATAGCTTGAATCACACAAAGACCAAAGTGGCAGCCCACCTTGATGTACTAAACACATGAACATCCCGTTCATGGACGAATACCAAGTTCAACCACAATTTTAATTAAAAGTCTAACAATAAGCGACCACAAATTTCAAGCGGTTGTCCATAACCGTGGACACGGCTATTCGAATAGATTTATACCCTACGGTGTACTACTTTACCCACACGACTTGATTAGCCCAGTAAGCCTCCGGATGCCTCCAAAATAGCATACTTCCTATGGTATGCCGGTAGGGTAAATCAAGATATAGTCATTTTCAGAAGAAAGCCCTATTAAGCTAAGTCCCCCTTGTGAGATAGTTCCTTGCCTAGTACAAGCCTCGATAGCACTTGCTAGGGGCTCAAGTTATATCGAAATACCGATGCAATCAAAACAAAAGAATTGACGCTCCTTGCACACTATAAAGGATTACATCGGCTCCTAAAGAACATAGGATTTCACGGTCGCTATGCCCTTACACCACCAAGGACTTAACACAATAGAACCCTCCCCTACTTAACCATCGGCTCCCAACCCGCTGTGGCGAGACGAGTGTTGCTTGAACAAGATGGTACCCAAAGTTCGGTCCTCAATTGTCCGACAAGTCCTTCCACTTACCCAATGCTCGTGCACAAAGCACCATCACTAACCAACACTTGTCCGGACCAAATCTCATTTGAAAATGACAAAATTTAACTCATAGAACAACTACAAAGATCTGAAGTATAAACCATAAAGTGAGAGTTGTGTTTATCCCAAAACCGCAGGTTATTCCGACGATCGAACTACCAGTATCTAGACTTGCATGGCTAAGCAATTCTACAACCCATAATTCACACATCCTATCTTAAGCATATAGGAGTTGACATAATTCAAGATTAACCTCAAGCATAGGACATAACTAAACTACACATCACAAAAATATTGACATAATCAAAATAGCATGCAAGCAATTATCATTGCACTATCTTAACCAAAACGGGATCAAATATGATGCAAAGAAAGTTCAAATGATGCTTGCCTTGCGGTATAGTAGCTGCTCATTCTCAGTGGCGTAAGTGTCGATATCAATATGCTCTGGATCTATATAATTATAACATCAAATAAATACAGAAAACAACTCAAAACTAAAATGCTCAAAAATGCATGATTTTTCTACAGTAGCTAAGTCATGATTTTAGATGATTTTTTGTGAAAGAATTATTTCATTTTGATTTAGTATATGAAAGTTATGGTGGTTTGAATTCCAGATTTCAATATGCCTTTATTTATGTAATTTAATTATGAGGTGAATTTTTGTAGAATAATGGTGAGTACATGGATTACATGGATAAATAGGCAATATCATTACAAGTTCAAAACAGTTGAGTTTGCTCCAAATGGAGTTTTCATGATTTAGTTATTGATTTTTAAAGTTATCAGTGTTTTCTTTTGTAAAGATAATAGTGTTAATAGCTCTTTTTCCAAAATAATGCTCTCTGTTACAGAGACATGCTTAAAACCAATTTTAATATAAAGCTCATTAAATATGAAAATTATCAGAAGTGGTTTCACTCATTTTGGAGTTAAAATGATTTAGTCATGTATTTTAGAAGTTGATACCAATTTTCAGTGTATAAGTTAATAGATTCTGAATTTCATAAAGTAGCTATTACTTTTTCTACCGGCCTCACGCTAGCCGCAGGAACTGACAATGGGGCCTGCGCAGCAGCGCACCTCACGCACTCACGCGCTGACAAGTGGGTCCGCTTGCCAGTGGCCCACGGTGACGCGGCACGCGCGCGCCCGACAACGGCCACGCTTGTGAGCCGTTGGATTAAGATCCAACGGTCCAGGATCATGGCACGTTCGGGTCGACCCGATCGGCCCAACTGATCCTGACCATCGATTTCTAATCCAACGGTGCACAAAGACTCTAGTGTACGGACGACTTAAAAGCTCAGCGCATGTTTAAAGTTTTGGGCCCACACGTCAGTGAGTCATTTGTTCTTTTAAGACAATGAGCTAATGCTGGAATATTTAACTAGTAACACTTAACCTCCAATTGGTTCTAGCATTACTAATTAAACATTCTAAGCCTCGATGGGCATATGCTTCCCAGAATTGCAGCATATGCACATCATCACAAAATTACACATCATTTCCATACACATACATTACTAAGTTCAACAATGACATACATAAAGTAAAGTTATTACAAAAGAGAGCCGACCGGCCAAATAGAACAATATACAGGAATGACAAAGGAAGCAAAAGGTGCCATAAGATGGCTAGAACCAAAGTCGACCTGTTAGCCACACACCCACAAGGCAACCGACCAAGCGCCAAGCTAGTCGCCCAAGCTACCACAACACAACTCACAAAAGTGAGGCCCTCGTGCTCACCTTCTTCCTCTCGCAACAAAACAATTAAGATAGCAACCGAGTACAAAGATTGTCTTTGTACCCGCAAGATCGACGTGTGGAATAGCGACCTATTCATAAACTACATGCAAGCTTATTTAGGTGGAGGTTGTATGTCTCATTTGCATGAAGCCAACTTTATTTGCAATAATGTAATACATTTTAAAAGCAAGTTTGCAAATCTGTTTTGTTATCAAAGTAATGAGAAGTAAAGATACATACAAGTAACCACACGGAAGTGACTGTCCCAATAGTCACCACAACATAGCACGAATCCTCGATTCGCACTCACCCATCAAGTTTTAATTTAAAAGGTTGTAGTCTAACTCTTGAAAGACCTTGCCAAGCGTGTCCATAACCTAGGACGAGGCTATTCGAATAGTTTTAACCTCGCAGGTGTACCAATGTACCCACACTGCATCGCCTTCAAGCCACAAAGACACTACGGTGGTATGCCGCACGCTAAGTCCTACGAGACATTTCCAATCTTGTGTATTAACTCACGCAGCCGCTCGTATGGGTAGAAACACCATACGCTATATTGCAAGTCGAAAGACAACAAATCCCATCACGGGTGAAGTCTTTCGACACTACAATGCTCCCAACACCATCCCTCCCGCGACTCCGCAACCCGAGCCAATACACTCCAAAGTACTAAGTCAAGAGAGGTCCCATACCCTCTAATGTGGTTAGCACGCTAAAATGCTTGGTTTAGTGTAACAAGATGTTCGGTCCTTGTTGACTCGTGCACCATTCCACTACACCAAAATCACACCAACATACCATTGTGCCCAAGTCTAAATCATTTTGTTTTCAGCTTTAGTTTTCATAAATAGACATGGCACAAGGTGGAAATCATAATCATAATAAGTTTTACGTGATCAAGGTTATCGACAAGTCGATAACCGCCATTTCTACCGGTTAAGCATGGCTAAGCAATTAATTCGCAACTACTAAGTGATAAGAGCCCATCCACGAACTCTAAATCACAGCAAGTAACCTAGGCTCATGGTAGTAGAGGATAATCATTTGCTAAGGAAATGCATCTACTAGGCCAACTATTAAAACAAAGTAGCAATGCATACATAGAATTTGTAATCAACATAAATACTTAAAATACTGGATTAACATGATCAAACTGCTTGCCTTCTTGTGTTGCTCAATTTGTTGGAGGGTCGCCTCGGGATTACCGCAAATGTCTAATCCTAAGCGAGAGGCAAAAGAACCAAGAACAACCAATAAGATTGAGCCACAAATAAACCAATGAGCAAGCAACAATCATCCAAATGCGACGTAAATTTATACATAAGGTAGAATACGAATATACCTAGATATAGGAACTGGAAAACCTAATTTGGATTTGTGGTGCAAAAGATATTACCAAAAACTCATTTTCTACCATAATTAGCAATCAGAGCAAAAATATTTTCTAGAGAGATTTTGAAGCTGAAATTTTTATGGTAGCTACCAACTGGTATAGTGGTAACCCATATAAAATTTCAGGTCATTTGGAGTTAAAATGATTTAGTTATGATTTTTCTAAGATGCAAAATTAGCATAATGCACTTTCCAGGAGCATAAATATGTTCAAAACTAATTTTACAGTGAAGTATACCAACAGAGTGGTTCTCTAGAATTTATCATATATATTTTGCATTTACAGAGAATTACTTGTGCATTTTATAAGTCTTCTAGAATTTTCTAAATGCTGAAAATAGGTACTAAATCATTAATCAAGGTTTCTGTTACAATCTTGGACCTACCATCATTTTTATATTAACATTGGGTTAATAACAAATTTATCAAAGTTGGAATCATTCATTTTGGACATACACAGAGCAAGATATGCATTTTCTAAAGTTTTATTCATTTTCTGGAATATTCAAAATGACAGAAACCAAGTTATTCCTAGTTATACAATTTTCACATCTGAACGTGCTTAAATCCATTTTTATAATAAGCTAAAGTGATAACCTAATTTATTACAGTTGGAATTAACCAAAAAGCAGTTAAAATGAATTAGTGGTGAGTTTCTAAAGTTTTTATATCATTTTCAGTTGATAAACAAATGCTTACCGAAATACAGAACAACCCAATAAAAAGGAAATGACGTGGACAAACCCCAACCCTTGATCTAACATCCTACGGCTCACGCGCGCCGAAAACAGCGCACGCGCGCGAAAGCCACTAGAAACCCACCGTTGGATCAAGATCCAACGGCTCACACGAGTGTATGCAACCGGACGGTGCGGTTGCTTGGGCCAATCCCAGCCGCAGATCGGCAGATGGACGGTCCAGAGCGCACCAACAACCGGATTGTCCGATTGCACACACAATCTCAGAAATTGATCGCAAGATCGACGGCCAAGAATGATCAAGGCATCCGGAGGGTCCGAATGCCCTCACGATCTGGGCCGTTGATCAAGGGATCGACGGTGGCTAAAGATCGAAGTTCAAAAGATGGATCGACACGTGGGGACCATCGCCGCCGACCTTGAGGCACACATGCACCGTTTAACCCACGCGCACGCGCACCGGGCCCACGTGATGGCGATCGAGAGGGACGGCTAAGGCGATGCACTAATGCCACTAATGATGATCATTAACTAGACCCTAAAGACTCATCGAATTTGATTTTAATCCTCTGCCCACCAAACAATGATTCGAGGTTAATTCGACAACGATTAAATGCCGACTCATTTAATTAAGCAATGATTAGACATTAATGATGTCGAACAAAGGCGGAGTGAACCAGAGATTGATTTAAGGATATTGGGCCCACCGGTCGCTGGCTCAATAATAATGATTAAGACACAATTAATAACTAATGATTGGTAATTAATGTGTCCTAATGAGCCGACAAAACGGAGCTCGTGTTAAGAAAGTCCCGATCGTCTTTGACGGCTAATCGCGGCGACAGCGCGGCGGGCGGTGAACAAGACCCAAAATGGATTCGCAATAGCAAGACGAACCTAATGGTAGCATTCTCGCGGCGCGAGGACTAGAACGCCGCTGGCCGGAAAAACGAAAATGGGAGCTTCTCGCTAAACATGAAAATCGCGATGAGCTCCACCGCAAGCCTAGGGTGCGTGCCATAGCTTCTAAGGACTAATAAGAAGCTACCTTAAGGACGCAGAAGCTTCAAAGATGGCCGAGAAGTTTGACCACTGGTGGAAGCTCACGACTCGGAGGAGAAAACCCAAAATGACACCACGAGCCACATGAGTGATACTAAGCATCAATATAGCTTCATTATGATCCACAAGCTATAAGAGCAAGAGATGAGGAAGTGGTGCACTCACCGGAGCCGAGGAAGACGATACTCACTTTTCGCCAAATTTGAACAAACCCCAAATTGACAATTCCCGAGAATCAAATCCAAAATTAAGTGAGGGGAAATGTCCAAGATAATAAAGGGATAAGGTTAGGGCGAAGAACATGAAGGAGGACCACTGAACACCAAGAACACCGATGGAGCTCACGGGTCAACAATGGCGATTTGCCATTTTTGAGGTATTAAGCTCCAATGCCGTGGAGTGAGGCTTGGTGGTGGTCTAAAGAAACCCAGGAAGGCATTTGGGTGCTTATAAGGCCATGAAAGGGTTAGGGTTTGCACCACTCTCTCTCGGCGGCAAAACACAAAGCACCACGCACGGCCGACAAGGAAAAAGATGATAGTGTGAAATAGGGCATGGCATGGCCGATCATGTCTCCCACGACCTCCACTTTGCTGACTAGGGCGCCGTAGGAAGCATGAAACGACACCCCATGCCTTGCACCGCTTTCGCACCGCGGGAGGTTGAAGATGACCAACGCAAAAGTCGGGCGATTCTCAACCGCTGGATGAGACACAACGGTGAGATAGTGCCACGCCTACGCTTTAAAACACAACGGGAGGTTGCGAGCCCTACGATTAGAAACGAACGGCTTCGATTGCTCCACGCCGCAAACTCTTATTTACAACGAGTACGCGAGCGCTGGATCTTAATCCAACGCTCGATTCAAAATGCAACCGAGGGTCCGAATGTTTCGCACATCTCAACGGTTGGATGGAGATCTAACGGTTGACATTCGGACTTGCAACCTGGAAGGTCCGAATGACACACACGCAGCGGCCGTGCGATTCGATCCAACGGTCGAGATCGACATGCTGCTTTAAAGAGTGGCTCGGTGCGCTTAGTTGATGGACGAATCAAATGGCTCGAGCCCGAGTCCCACTCGAACCCGAGTAATAAGAAAAACCAGCTTGACTTTGAATTAAAACAGACTTTGAAAGATTTATTTGAGGTAGCAAATTAACTCCAAAAATTATGAAATTTTTACAGGAGCTTGCTAACTCAAATATCAACCTTGTGTAAAATTTTCAGAGGTTTTTATACTGTGAATAAATCTCCAAAATTCTGCAAGGCTCTGTTTTGATGTTTGACTAAGAGTCAAACAGTTTGATCGCCTCTAAAATATTCAAACAATTTCTAAAAATTGTGAAATTTTTCAGAGGGGTCACATATCATCCCAAGGACTTAGGAAAAATATTTCCAGAGGATGATGTAACATTTGACAAGAATGTTTTTGAAGGAACAAGATTGGATCAAAAGACTTGTGACTTGTATTTCCATAACCTTTGTACAATACTTGTTCAAGACACAAAGGAAATACATGATGTAAGAAAAGTTTTAATTTCTACTCATTTTCTTACATTTGAAACACAAGCCCTAAATTTGGGATGTTACAACTCTCCCCTTACAAGAATCTCGACCAGATTCCGCTTACTCGGAGAAGAAAGAAGGAAAATCTGCGAAGGCGCGATCCTCTCGCTCCCAAGTTGTTTCATCTTCTAATGGTTTGACCACTGAACCTTAAGGAACTTGATGGCACGGTTCCTCGCTCTCCGCTCGATTTCTCAAGAATACGAACAGGATGCTCACTGTAGGTCAAATCCTCCCGCACATCGAGAGTTTCCAACGGAGTTTCCTCGGTCGGGACACGAGGCACTTCTTTAGGTGTGAAACATGGAACACATCATGCACACCCTCAAGTGCACTGGTAGCTCCAATCAGACGCGAATCGCTCCAACTCTCTCGATGATGCGATAAGGCCCAACATATCGAGGAGCCAACTTGCCCTTGATGCCAAAACGCCGATGGCCCTTCAAGGGTGAGACTTTGAGACACACAAAGTCATTGGGCTCAAAGCTCAACTCACGGCGACGACGATCCGCATAGCTCTTCCGCTCGATCGGGCAAAGGCGCAGATGTCTCGCGGATCAATCGTACTTTGACTTTCGGCCTCATTGATCGAATTTGGGCGAAAACGCCGCCCCGGTCCACTCAGTTCAATGGGGTTCATCTCCTCCCATACAAGGCCTCAAATGGTGCCATGCCAAGATCGGCTCGAAGTCGTTGTTGTAGGAGAACTCCGCAAATGGCGAGCACTTCTCCCACTTCTTCCCATAGGAAAGAACACAAGCACGGAGCATATCTTCCAACACTTGGTTGACTCGCTCCGCTCGGCACCGTCACCCGAGGATGAAAGGCAGCATCAAGTGAAGGCGGTCCCCATAGCCTCTTGCCGCTATGCCAAAACCGCGAGGTGAAAAGTGCACCACGATCGAAATAATCGCCTTCGCACACCGTGAAGACTCACAATCCTCGAGACATAAAGTTCGCCAAAGGCCCCACACGGCCGAAGTCTTGACAGAAGGAAATGTGCCACTTTAGTCAACCCGCCGATCACGCACCCAAATAGCATCATTCCTTTGACGAAGCGGGCAATCCGGTGATGAAGTCCATGCCAACGAATCCCACTTCCATTCGCACCGCAAAGGTCAAGAAGACTCACTGACGCCGATGCTCGCCTTCACATCGACAAAGACACGTCGCACTCGGCAACAAACTTGGCAATCTCGCGCTTCATTCGGGTCCACCAGAATCTTTGACGAAGGTCCTGATACATTTTGGTAGCCCCGGGGTGAATGGACAAAGGAGAATCATGGGCTTCGCGGAGAATCAAATCCCGCAATTCCATGACCTTAGGAACCACAAGACGCTGCCCAAACCACACAACGCCAAGCTCGCCCTCCGAAAAGCACTTGGCTATCCTGGCCTTGATGTTCTCGCTGATTTGGCTCACCCCAACATCTGTCTGTTTGTGTCGCTTTGATTTGGTCCACCAAGGTTGGTTGCACAACCAATGTAGCAAGAGAACCGTGCTCGTCAAACCCAAATTGAGGCGCTGGAATTTCAAATGAGGGTAGGCTCTTGCTCTTGGAGCATCAACATGTTGCAATACACCTTCCGATCGAGTGCATCCGCAACGACATTGGCCTTGCCGGATGGTACTGAATACCCATGTCATAGTCCTGATCAATTCCAACCATCTTCTTTGCCCGAGGTTCGGATCCGGTCGGGTGAACAAGTACTTCAAGCTCTTGTGGTCGGAATACACCTCACAACGGTTACCAATCGATAATGCCGCCAAATCTTGAGTGCATGGACCACAAGAATAACTCTAAGTCATGAGTAGGATAGTTGAGTTCATGAGGCCTTAATCGCCGCGATGCATAGGCCACAACCTTGCCCTCCTGCATAAGGACACAACCAAGACCCTGACGAGAAGCATCACAATAGATATCAAAACTCTTGTGAATATCAGGGAGAACAAGCACTGGGGCTGAGGTCAACCGCTTCTTGAGTTCCTGAAAACTCACATCACAAGTAGCGGACCACTCAAATTTCTTGTCCTTCTTGAGTAGTTCACCATAGGCTTCATGATCTTGGAGAAATTCTCGATAAAGCGGCGATAGTAGCCAGCCAAACCAAGAAAACTCCGCACATCGGTGACTGACTTGGGCTGACCCCAAGATAGCACATCCCTGACTTTGCTAGGATCCACAGCCACACCTCCTGCTGAAAGAACATGGCCCAAGAATGCCACTTCCTTCAACCGTAACTCAGACTTGCTGAATTTGGCATACAACAGGTGCTCACGCACTTGCCCAACACAAGCTTAAGATGCTCAAGCATGCTCTTCTTCACTCTTGGAGTAGATATGATATCATCGATGAATACCACCACAAACCTATCCAAATACTCCATGAATACCGAGTTCATAAGATTCGTGAATAAAGCGGAGCATTAGTCAAACTAAAAGACATGACGGTGTACTCGTAAGGCCATAACGAGTAGCAAAAGCCGCCTTAGGAATATCTCGGCCCCGATCCTCGACTTGATGATAGCCCAGCCTCAAGTCAATCTTGGAGAAGACTAGTGCTCGGTCAATTGATCGAAAAGATCATCAATACGGGGCAAAGGATACTTGTTCTTTACCACACCTCATTAAGCGGACGGTAATCAACACACATGCGCAAGGTCTTGTCCTTCTTCTTCGCAAAGATAATCGACAACCCCAAGGAGATGAGCTAGACGGATAAAACCCTTCTCTTGCAGCTCACCCAGTTGCTTCTTTAGCTCCTCCAACTCATTAGGAGGCATGCGATACGCTCTTAGAAATAGGGCGATGCGGGCAGCAACTCGATCACAAACTCCAGATCTCGAACAGAGGCATGCCAGCAAGTCTTCTGAAAGACATCCACGAACTCACATCTGTGGGTACATCCCGGATCTCCAATGCGGCTTTGCTTCAAGGACATAAAGATGGGGCTCGCAATCGCGCGAAAACCCAACCTGCTCACCAAGGGTCGTGAGGTAGACAATCTTCCTGCACAATCGATTTGCCCCAAGTGTTGGGACAACCAATCCATGCCAAGAATCACGCCCGGGCGTGCCGAGTCGAGTAGGATAAGATTCGCCAAGAATCCCACTCCTTCGATGTGGATAGGAACATCCCGCATACTTGGTCGCTCTCATTTCCAACCCGAGAGCGGATAGCAAAGTGGAACCCCAAAGGAACACAAAGAAGTCCACAATCAACAAAGAAAAGGCCTCGAAATAAAAGAATGCGAGGCCCCAGAGTCAAATAAAATCGTAGCAGTCGCAATTTAACAAGGAGCGCACCCAACACCACGTCGGGCGCCTCTGTGCCTCCTCACCGAGATGTGGTTGACTCGCCGCCCCGACACCCCGGGTCTTCGGATCACCTTCCAGTGTGTGACCATTCCGCGCCCTCCATTAGGACGAGGGCTGCTCGATCCTCCGAGGGCAATCGCTAGCATAATGGCCCTTCTTGTTGCAAAGCGGGGTAACATCGCCGGTGGTTGCGAGCGCACCGCCGGCTGGTCGCAGCGCGCGCACCGAGTCACGGCCGCGGAGGGCGGAGTCAGCCGAAGGCCTCGGCGGTGGTGAAGCCAGGAACGGGCCACCGTGCAGCCCAACTCGGGACGAACGAGGCCACCTGCGCGCACCATCGGGCCTCCCACTTGCGCTATGGGACTCGCCGCCGCGCTCGCCTTATGCTCGCGACGATGGCCTTGTCCACCAAGGTCTGGAAGTCGGGGAAATCCACAATAGAGAGCTTGTCCTGAAGCTCCTCAGACAAACCCTCCATGAACTTCTCCTGCTTGGCCTCATCAGTGGCCACCTCGGCAGGAGCGCACTGCGAGATGGTTGAACTCATGGAGGTACTCGATCCTGAATCTGCGCCCTGCTTGAGCGCAAGGAACTCCTTCTTCTTCACTTCATCGGTAGGCGGGGACATGGGCCCGACGGAAAGTCGACGGAACTCCTCCCACGAGACCACGTGTCCCGCAGGCTGCATGGCGAGGAAGTTCTCCCACCATGAGAGTGCCGCACCCTCCAGCTGATGGGATGCGAAAAGTGCCCGCTCTTGCTCCTAGCACTGAGCGATATTGAGCTTTCGCTCAACAAGACGCAGCCAGTCATCCGCGTCGAGTGGATCCTCGGATCGAGAGAAAGTGGGTGGCTGCGTACGGAGAAACTCCGCAAGCCCACCACGAGACTGGTGGCCACCACCTCCGCATCCCGGCGGCCGAGCGGAGGTGTTCCTTGCAATGACCTCCAAGATCCGGTCCGGTCCATGCGATTCCGCCGATCGAGCGTAACCTCACCATGGTCGAGGAGGGGAAGCTCCTCATCGAACCAAACACTGATCGCTTGCGGGTGGTTCTTGTCATCCTGCTCCACAAAACAGTTAAAACACAACTCGAACAGAGACAAAGAAAACTACTAACCACTTAACAAAACAATCTTTAAAAGCTCAAGTATCAACATAAAATTGCAGCAAGGTCATAAAGATAACAACCATCTTCTCATATGACTAACTGTATGGAAAACGAGTAATCAATTTTTCAGAAGACAAATTTCAGAGCACTAACTTCTTGAGACAGCTAGGAACAGGTGAAAATCACACTAAAGGAGGGTTAGACACTAAGCTAACTCATATCACTTCTTACCTCGTTAACCCTACAAGTTTTAGTGGAATTAACCTCTCATTTCAGCACTTTTACTACCTAAATGCTCGGCTGTCCAGAATTGTCTTGCTTGCTGTCCAGATTTCTCCATTCAACTTATGGCGAAATTTGTAGCTCCCACAGAGCTCCTAATCTTCTCAAGACAGCCATACTTTTATTTTATAACTCTCATGATGTCCCCAAACCAATCTACTCGATAAACAACTATCTTTTGGAAGAAGATGAGAGGAAAACTCAGCTTTCAAATTCAGTTTAGAATGAGGTGAGATGAGCAAACTAGGATAGATGAGAAGTAAAATCGAGAACTTACTTAAGATTTTCAGAAAGCACCGATATTTGGAAAGTAAGTTTTCAAAATATACTAGGGACGACCAAGCTAGGGGTTTCTACGGTCAAGATGGCTCGATACCAACTTTGTGAGGACTTAATATTTAACTAGTAACACTTAACCTCCAATTGGTTCTAGCATTACTAATTAAACATTCTAAGCCTCGATGGGCATATGCTTCCCGCACTGCAAGATATGCACATCATCACAAAATTACACATCATTTCCATACACATACATTACTAAGTTCAACAATGACATACATAAAGTAAAGTTATTACAAAAGAGAGCCGACCGCCAAATAGAACAATATACAGAATGACAATGAAGCAAAAGGTGCCATAAGATGGCTAGAACCAAAGTCGACCAGGTTAGCCACACACCCACAAGGCAACCGACCGGCCGCCAAGCTAGTCGCCCAAGCTACCACAACACAGCTCACAAAAGTGAGGCCCTCAGCTCACCTTCTTCCTCTCGCAACAAAACAATTAAGATAGCAACCGAGTACAAAGATTGTCTTTGTACCCGCAAGATCGACGTGTGGAATAGCGCACCTATTCATAAACTACATGCAAGCTTATTTAGGTGGAGGTTGTATGTCTCATTTTGCATGAAGCCAACTTTATTTGCAATAATGTAATACATTTTAAAAGCAAGTTTGCAAATCTGTTTTGTTATCAAAGTAACATGAAGTAAAGATACATACAAGTAACCACTGGAAGTGACTGTCCCAATAGTCACCACAACATAGCACGAATCCCGGTTCGTACTCACCCATCAAGTTTTAATTTAAAAGGTTGTAGTCTAACTCTTGAAAGACCTTGCAAGCGTGTCCATAACCTAGGACGAGGCTATTCGAATAGTTTTAACCCTGCAGGTGTACCAATGTACCCACACTTCGCATCGCTTTCAAGCCACAAAGACACTATCGAAGGTATGCCGGCACGCTAAGTCCTACGAGATATTTCCAATCTTGTGTATTAACTACGAGCCGCTCAGATGGGTAGAAACACCATACGCTTACATTGCAAGTCGAAGACAACAAATCCCATCACGTGAAGTCTTTCTGACACTACAATGCTCCCAACACCATCCCTCCCGCGACTCCTCTGCGACCGAGCCAATACACTCCAAAGTACTAAGTCAAGAGAGGTCCCATACCTCTAATGTGGTTAGCACGCTAAAATGCTTGGTTTAGTGTAACAAGATGTTCGGTCCTTGTTGACTCGTGCACCATTCCACTACACCCAAAATCACACCAACATACCATTGTGCCCAAGTCTAAATCATTTTATTTTCAGTTTTAGTTTTCATAAATAGACATGGCACAAGGTGGAAATCATAATCATAATAAGTTTTACGTGATCAAGGTTATCGACAAGTCGATAACCGCCCATTTCTACCGGCTAAGCATGGCTAAGCAATTAATTCGCAACTACTAAGTGATAAGAGCCCATCCACGAACTCTAAATCACAAAGTAACCTAGGCTCATGGTAGTAGAGGATAATCATTTGCTAAGGAAATGCATCTACTAGGCCAACTATTAAAACAAAGTAGCAATGCATACATAGAATTTGTAATCAACATAAATACTTAAAATACTGGGATTAACATGATCAAACTGCTTGCCTTCTTGCTGTTGCTCAATTTGTTGTGGAGGGTCGCTCTCGGGATTACCGCAAATGTCGAATCCTAAGCGAGAGGCAAAAAGAACCAAGAACAACCAATAAGACGAGCCACAAATAAACCAATGAGCAAGCAACAATCATCCAAATGCGACGAAATTTATACATAAGGTAGAATACGAATATACCTAGATATAGGAACTGGAAAAACCTAATTTGGATTTGTGGTGCAAAAGATATTACCTAAAAACTCATTTTCTACCATAATTAGCATCAGAGCAAAAATATTTTCTAGAGAGATTTTGAAGCTGAAATTTTTATGGTAGCTACCAACTGGTATAGTGGTAACCCATATAAAATTTCAGGTCATTTGGAGTTAAAATGATTTAGTTATGATTTTTCTAAGATGCAAAATTAACATAATGCACTTTCCAGGAGCATAAATATGTTCAAAACTAATTTTACAGTGAAGTATACCAACAGAGGGGTTCTCTAGAATTTATCATATATATTTTGCATTTACAGAGAATTACTTGTGCATTTTATAAGTCTTCCAGAATTTTCTAAATGCTGAAAATAGGTACTAAATCATTAATCAAGGTTTCATATAATCTTGGACCTACCATCATTTTTATATTAACATTGGGTTAATAACAAATTTATCAAAGTTGGAATCATTCATTTTGGACATACACAGAGCAAGATATGCATTTTCTAAAGTTTTATTCATTTTCTGGAATATTCAAAATGACAGAAACCAAGTTATTCCTAGTTATACAATTTTCTGCTACTGGAACGTGCTTAAATCCATTTTTATAATAAGCTAAAGTGATAACCTAATTTATTACAGTTGGAATTAACCAAAAAGCAGTTAAAATGAATTAGTGGTGAGTTTCTAAAGTTTTTATATCATTTTCAGTTGATAAACAAATGCTTACCGAAATACAGAACAACCCAATAAAAAGAAAATGACGTGGACAAACCCCAACCCTTGATCTAACATCCTACGGCTCACGCGAGCCGAAAACAGCGCACGCGCGCGAAAGCCACTAGAAACCCACCGTTGGATCAAGATCCAACGGCTCACACGAGTGTATGCAACCGGACGGTGCGGTTGCTTGGGCCAATCCCACCGGTCGGCGCGATGGACGGTCCAGAGCGCACCAACAACCGGATTGTCCGATTGCACACACAATCTCGACCATTGATCGCAAGATCGACGGCCAAGAATGATCAAGGCATCCGAGGGTCCGAATGCCCTCACGATCCGGGCCGTTGATCAAGGGATCGACGGTGGCTAAAGATCGGTTCAAAGATGGACCGACACGTGGGGACCATCACGCCGACCTTGAGGCACACATGCGCCGTTTAACCCACGCACAAAGTAATCGCCCACGTGATGGCGATCGAGAGGGACGGCTATGACGAATTAATGCCACTAATGATGATCATTAACTAGACCCTAAAGACTACCGAATTTGATTTTAATCCTCTGCCCACCAAATGACGGAGGTTAATTCGACAATGATTAAATGTCGACTCATTTAATTAAGCAATGATTAGACATTAATGATGTCGAACGGTGCGGAGTGAACCGTAGATTGATTTAAGGATATTGGGCCCACCGGTCGCTGGCTCAATAATAATGATTAAGACACAATTAATAACTAATGATTGGTAATTAATGTGTCCTAATGAGTCGACGAAAACGGAGCTCGTGCGCAAAGTCCCGATCGTCTTTGACGCTAATCGCCGGCGACACCGCCGCGCGCGTGAACAAGACCCAAAATGGATTCGCAATAGCGGACGAACCTAATGGTAGCATTCGCCGCCAAGGCGAGGACTAGAACGCCGGCCAGCCGAAAACGAAAATGGGAGCTTCTCGCTAAACATGAAAATCGCGATGAGCTCCACTTTGCAAGCCTAGGTGCGGTGCCATAGCTTCTAAGGACTAATAAGAAGCTACCTTAAGACGAGAAGCTTCAAAGATGGCTTTAGAAGTTTGACCACGGTGGAAGCTCACGGGACTCGAGGAGAAACCCAAAATGACACCTGAGCCACATGAGTGATACTAGCATCAATATAGCTTCATTATGATCCACAGAAGCTATAAGAGCAAGAGATGAGGAAGTGGTGCACTCACCGGAGCTGAGGAAGACGATACTCACTTTTCGGCCAAATTTGAACAAACCCCAAATTGGACAATTCCTGAGAATCAAATCCAAAATTAAGTGAGGGGAAATGTCCAAGATAATAAAGGGATAAGGTTAGGGCGAAGAACATGAAGGAGGACCACTGGAACACCAAGAACACTGATGGAGCTCCATGGGTCAACAATGGCGATTTGCCATTTTTGAGGTATTAAGCTCCAATGCTGTGAGTGAGGCTTGGTGGTGGTCTAAAGAAACTCCAGGAAGGCATTTGGGTGCTTATAAGGCCATGAAAGGGTTAGGGTTTGCACCACTCCTCTCTCGGGCGGCAAAACACAAAGCACCACGCACGGTGCGACAAGGAAAAGATGATAGGCGGTGAAATAGGGCATGGCATGGCGATCATGTCTCCCACGACCTCCACCGTTGACTAGGGCGCCGTAGGAAGCATGAAACGACACCCCATGCCTTGCAATCGCTGCACGGCGGAGGTTGAAGATGACCAGCGCAAAAAGCTCGGGCGATTCTCAACCGCTGGATGAGACACTAACGGTGAGATAGTGCCACGCCACGCTTTAAAACACAACGGGAGGTTGCAGCCCTACGATTAGAAACGAACGGCTCATTGCTCCACGTCGCAAACTCTTATTTACAACGAGTGCGCGAGCGCTGGATCTTAATCCAACGGCTCAGTTCAAAATGCAACCGAGGGTCCGAATGTTTCGCACATCTCAACGGTTGGATGGAGATCTAACGGTTGACATTCGGACTTGCAACCGGAAGGTCCGAAATGACACACGCTACGGCCGTGCGATTTCGATCCAACGGTCGAGATCGATTGCGCGTTTTAAAGAGTGGCTCGGTGCGCTTAGTTGGTGGACCGAATCAAATGGCTCGAGCCCAGTCCGACTCGAACCCGAGTAACAAGAAAACCAGCTTGACTTTGAATTAAAAGAGACTTTGAAAGATTTATTTGAGGTAGCAAATTAACTCCAAAATTATGAAATTTTACAGGAGCTTGCTAACTCAAATATCAACCTTGTGTAAAATTTTCAGAGGTTTTTATACTGTGAATAAATCTCCAAAAATTCTGCAAGGCTCTGTTTTGATGTTTGACTAAGAGTCAAACAGTTTGATCGCTCTAAAAATATTCAAACAATTTCTAAAAATTGTGAAATTTTTCAGAGGGGTCACATATCATCCCAAGGACTTAGGAAAAATATTTCCAGAGGATGATCACAACATTTGACAAGAATGTTTTGAAGGAACAAGATTGGATCTAAAGACTTGTGACTTGTATTTCCATAACCTTTGTACAATACTTGTTCAGTACACAAAGGAAATACATGATGTAAGAAAAAGTTTTAATTTTTACTCATTTTCTTACATTTGAAACACAAGCCCGAAATTTGGGATGTTACAGTAACAGCCCAAATTTCAAATTTCAGTTCAAAATAAAGTTTAATTATTTTTGTTGATTTTTCTGGAATTTTCAAAAGCTTTTACTTAATCAAATTAAAGATAAACAATTTTATTTGCAAAATCTACTACCAAATAATAGCTGGAAATATTTTATTTAAGTCCCAAATGCTCTAGAGAATTTCTGTGAATTTTCTCAAAAATTTTGGACTTAATTTGCTATATTCTAAAGCCTAATTGAATTACCAGAATTAAATTAATTAAGAAATCAAAAGAAAATCCTCCAACAGCGTTTGGGCCGAAACCTACTCCCGCCGGTCCTTTTCCACACAGCGCGCGCGCCACCATGACCAGCACCACCTCTCCTCTCTCTCACTAACAATGGGCCCATGTCGACCTCTCTCTCCTTCTCGCCGCGCACCAACATTCATCAGCCGTTGGATCAAAATCCAACGGCCAGCATCCAATGTGACATTCGGACGACCGAACACCCCTTTGATTTTGCACCGTCCGATCTAGATCTAACGGCCCACGTGCACCAGGGACTTTACTAATCACCACACTGCCTCGGTCTATTGCGACCGTTAGATTAAGATCCAACGGCTGCGCCCAATGCACACTTACCGGTTCACGCCGCATTGTCCACCGTTGGATCAACATCGGATGGCCCAGCGTCGTCGTCTTCCTTTCCATCTTCTTCCTCGCGACTTTCCATTCTCACCGCGCTGTCCTCCATGGAAAGGTTTCGAAAACCTTCCATACTCGGCGAAATCCTGATCTAATTTCCGTGATTTCGCTCGCATTCAAACCCTTGATTCCATCCGCCTCCGACACGGCCTTCACTTTCCATCCCGGCGCCCTAAAACCCCCAAGTCTCGCCGCTGTCCCCGCACGGACCTTCTTGCGCCCTACGAAGCTCCGGCCACGCTCTCGCCCTATAAAAGGGGGCACCAGGACCGCCTCCCTCACCGCATCTCAACGCCGCCAACCACCATCTCCCTCCTCGCTCTTAGCGCCCTAGATCGAAGCTTTTCGCGGCGATCGAAAGCTTCAACGACGATCGCGCCACACGGAGCTCCTCTGCCCCTGCCGTCGGTACCAACTTCATCACCACGTCGTCGTGAAGCTAGTGCAACCATCCACTTCGCTGGAGGAGCCTCGCAGCATCGACTTCGTCGACAACCGAAGCTCATCGCCGCCAATCCTCATCGCCGACGACCATCCGGCCACGCTCCGTCATTGATTTGGTAACCCACGAGTTCGCAATTGTCTCCTCTCCAATATGCGCACATCCATTTAGCTCGCCACGGCGTAGAACGCCGGCGAGACCGCTCACCGGAGCACCACCGGCATCGGGCCTACGTGGCCGACCACGCACACGCCACCGTGGCGCCACCTCACCGCCGCGTGGGCGCCACGTCGCCAAATCTGTTCGCGTGGCGCCGTGTCAGCACCTTCCTCCCGAGCCAAAAGGTCGTGGGCCTGGTCCACATAGACCGTGTCTATGACCCGTGGGGCCCACATGTCAGGAATCATTTTAATTCCTTAACATTTTTGGAAATTGCTCGTTGGCGTCAGCATTGCGCAATAAATAGATTTTCCAGTAGAAAATTAATTCGGAAAATTCAATTAAATTTCAGATTTAGGTTTAAACTTCAAAAATTCATATCTTTTGCATCTGAGCTCCAAATTGGGTGGTTCAAGTTGCAAAATTTGTCTAAAATCATAATCTAGCTATCTAAACCAAAATATCTCAATTTGGAGTTATTTTGAGCTGAGTTTTTTTAATTTATTTGAATTTGAAGTTAATTTGTCGTATTTTCGCGTATAGACCTTGACGACTCCGGTGAGTTAGATCCTTCTGACGATTTAGAGTTTCAAGACTTCAATGAAGGCAAGTTACACTATTGATCGTATTGTTCCCAGTATTTTAAGGTATTTAATTTCTGTTTTCAAAGTATAATTGCATGCATATGTTTATATAAATATTTGGATGTCCTGTTTTTGTATGTAGTTAATCCAACTATCATTGTATGGCCAATTTAATTTTTGAATATGAATGCCTTGTCACCTTTAGGTAAAATGCTATTAAAACTAATCATGTGCTTAGCCATGCTTAGATCACAATCATGAATTTTGGGAGGGTTTTAGCCAAATCTTTTACAAAGTTGATTCAAATTTGATTTTGATGGTATTGTCTTACCACAAAAGGTTTATAAAGAGGATTTTACTCTACATAAAATAAAATAGGTTTGGATTTGGGCGAGATGGATGGATAGTGGGTGTAGGTTCATGCACGGGCCTAATCTGGTTAGGATTAAGGCCCAGGGTTGTAATGGAAAGACGCCCAAGTCAGTTAAGGACCGGTCTTTGAGTGTATTTTGCTACGCCTTACCGTACCACTACATGTCTGGAATGGGACAGATTTGGCTAAATAATTTGTGGCGTCTTAGTGATATTTGTGCCATGTTGTATGTGTGGGCGTCGGTTAGACATTAGTTCCACCTGACGCAAGAGGGGGCTTCCGGAGGATGGTTAGTCTAATGAGAGCGAAACCTTAGCGGGCATAAATACATTAAGGCATTGCATTGTAACGGCCCCATGATAATTGCTTAGTCACACGCCTTCGGAAGCGTGCTTTAGCCGATATTAAAAGCAAATTATCTCGTGTGGGTAAAGCTGTACAAACTCTGCAGAGTAGAAACTATTCGAATAGCCGCGTCCGCGGTCATGGACATGCTAGCAAAGCCACTCTAAGTTAGACTTGTTTTTGGTTTATAAAATGATTTCACCAGATGATTTTATGATGGAGAATCCTATGGTAAAAATTGGGCGGTTAGCCAAGTGTTAGGAGGGTATCCTTCACCATTCATTCAATGGAGGTTATCCATTATTAATTGTCATTTAAAACACTGATTTTAGTTATGGTATAAAAACTGGCCTTAGAAATTATTATTGCTATTTAACCTGAAAATGTTGTATATGCAAAATAACCCTACCATTATCCTTTATTTACCTTATGCATGCATAAACTGTCAATATTGGGTGTAACTTGCAAGCACGGTAGTTGTGCTTACTCTTGCTGAATAATCTTTATTCAGGAGAAGACCTCTATCAGGACGGTGAGGATCTTGACGACTAGGCTACACCCCCAGACAATTGCCTGTGGCAAGTCGTGTGGTCTACTACTATTTTGCCTTCCGCTGTGTTATTTCTTTTCCATTTGGCCTCAAGCCCTTCTTGTAATAAACTCTGAATTATTATTAATAAAGTGCGTGATATGATTTTATTATCACTTTTGTTTGACTGTGTACACTAGAAATCCTGGACTAGTGTATAAACACAGAGAATTCAGGATCCTTCGCTCTCGGGTTCGACAAAATTGGTATCAGAGCCATATCGACTGTAGGTTGTGGCCCCACAATTTCCCTAAGGATCTATTTTTAAAAAAACTAAAACTATTTTGAGTCTATCCAGAGTCCTCTCTCAACCCTTCTCTTTAAAATGGTTACTGACTCATCTCTTTCTCAAAAATTGTAGATGGCCGAGATACCGGATCTCTCACAGAGTTCTTGCTGGACACTGGGCCGAGCTTCTCTGGGAGATGATGCAACACTTGGAGTACAAGAAGAGGCCAACATTCCATGGCTATCGGTACAAGGTGGGAGAACGACGGCTCTGGAGGGTAGAAGTGCTGATTTACTCCGATCTGTCGCCGAACACAGTCTTCCACACCTTCCACGCTCCGATCAGACGCGACACCTTCGCCGATAGCATTCAGGATGCAGCAAGAGAGGCAGTCCGTCGTCTTCGCCACATCTACGACCGCTACCTTGTCGGCACTGGGTTTCACTATTACCCGATGCATCTTCCAACTGCACTCGGCGGACCTTCCGCCTTTGTCAAAGAAGAGGATTCCCGGTGCCGCGCACCAGTGGACTTGACGAAGGCACTGGACTATGCCTACGGGGACACCTTGGAGGACTTGCGCACCGTCCAGGATAGCTTGGAATACACAAGCAAGGTGAAGGAGTCGGCAGTAGCTAACTACAAGGCGGGCGAGGCTAGCTCTAATGAGATAGACTACACCCCTAGTACCCCATAGATGCTTTCCTTTAGTTCAAATTTTAGATGCGAATTATGAGCTATCAATTACCCCTGTGATAGCCATAATCAATTAATAAAATAAATGAATAAAAGAACTATTTTGAAAAACTGGTTCTTTGTTGTGTGTTTATTGGTTCTTGGGCTATTTTAGATTTATTCCCCCTTAGAATTCCTTGCCATCTTTTCTAAATCCTTGGAGGATCTAGCAGATGGTGAACACCCGCAGGAACGGCAGCGGCAGCATCAGCGGCCAAGGAAACGATCAGGCGGATTACCAGGACAATCACGTCCCGCAGCCACCACCACCGTCGGCAGAAGGACCCGACTGGCGCCAGATGATGGCGAATCATACCCATCTGATTGACCTTCTTGCCCAATCACTGCAGAATGTTCAGAATGCTCAAGCCGCTACCGCAGCAGCAGCAGCTCCAGCTCCACCCCAGCACAACCAGAGGTTAACCATGTTCGAGTTCATGAAGATGCGTCCGCCGACTTTCTCAGCAGTACCGAACCAATGGACGCCGATGACTGGCTTCGGGCCATCGGGAAGAAGCTGGACATCACTCAGTGCTCTGATCGTGAGAGGGTTCTGTTTGCCTCTCACCAACTAAACGGTCCCGCATCGGAATGGTAGAATAATTACTGCATCGCCCATAATGATGCTCAATCCATCACATGGGCCGACTTTGTGCGAGCCTTCCGCCATGCACACATCCCGGCGGGGATGATGACGTTAAAGAAGAAGGAGTTCCACGCACTCCGACAGGGCAACCGCACGGTGAACGAATATCTTCACCGATTCAACCAACTTGCCCGCTACGCCCCAGCTGACATAGCCAGAGATGAGGACAGACAGGAAAGGTTCCTGGAGGGATTAAATGATGATATCTCTGTCCAACTTATCTCTCAGAATTTCACCGACTTCCAGCAGTTGGTGGATAAAGCAATCAGGCAGGAGGTCAAACACACGGAAATGGAGAACCGCAAGCGGAGGATGGCCGCTCAAAAATTCAATGTAGGAGGTCTTCCCAAACCTCACATCACCACATCGCAGCCACCGCAACGTGGGAAATTTCAATCTTCCACGTCCCGCACTCCGGCACCGCCACAGCGCTCCAACTTCCGTGGCACTTCATCTGGAGGGCAGTTTCAGCAGAAGCACTCCACCTCCTCAGCCTCCAGAGTTACGCGCTTCCACTGCAATGAGACGGGGAATTATGCCAATAAATGCCCGAAGAAGCAGCAAGGTATGGCACCGGCAAAGCCAACCTCAGGAGTTTCAGCTACCGGCGGCACCACAAGACCAGCAGGCCAGTTCACCAAGCGACGGGTGAACCATGTCACCGCCGAGGAAGCTCAGACAGCGCCAGATGTTGTTCTCGGTACGTTCCTTGTTAATTCGATACCAGCATCTGTCCTATTTGATTCTGGAGCTTCACATTCTTTCGTATCAAATAAGTTTGTGGGAAAATATGGGTTACCTATATCCTCCTTAGCTACTCCCATAATAATCCATTCCCTGGGCTCAGAAATAAGGACCAGTTCTCTATGCCCAAATCTTACCCTTGAGATATCCGGAGTATCCTTCCTAGCAGATCTGATAGTTTTATACTCCCAAGGTCTGGATGTAATTCTTGGAATGGACTGGCTAGCCAAAAACCATGGCCAAATAGACTGTGCCAATAGGTCCATCACCCTCACCAATGAACAAGGCATATCTATCGAATTCAAACCCAAGACCCGCACCGGAGGGAGTTCCATCCTCACCAGCTTGAAGGAAGTGAAACTGGAAGACATACCCGTGGCACGGGAATACCCTGACGTCTTTCCGGATGATCTACTAGGCATGCCACCGGATAGGGACATAATGTTCCTAATCGATCTAGTCCCCGGGACAGCTCCGATCTCGAAGCGGCCATACAGAATGCCAGCCAACGAGTTAGCAGAGCTGAAGAAGCAAATCGAAGAATTGCGAAGCAAAGGGTACATTCGACCCAATTTCTCACCATGGGGAGCCCTAGTAATATTTGTCAAAAAGAAAGACAATAGTATGAGAATGTGCGTTGATTACAGATCACTCAACGAGGTGAAAATCAAGAACAAATACCCGTTGCCCAGGATTGATGATCTGTTCGATCAGTTGAAGGGAGAAAGTGTCTTCTCAAAGATTGATCTGAGATCCGGTTATCACCAACTGAAGATCAGCCCGGAAGATATCCCGAAGACCGCCTTCACGACAAGATATGGACTGTACGAGTTTACAGTAATGTCCTTCGGTCTGACTAACACCCCTGCTTACTTCATGAATATGATGAACAAGGTGCTCATGGAATTCTTGGATAAGTTTGTGGTTGTCTTCATTGACGATATCCTCATCTATTCGAAGGATGAAGAAGAGCATGAGAAGCATCTCAGGCTGATCCTGGACAAACTCAGGGAGCACCAGCTTTATGCCAAATTCAGCAAAAGTGAATTCTGGTTAAGTCAAGTGGCATTCCTTGGACATATTGTGTCAACAGGAGGAATTGCAGTCGACCCCGCCAAGATTGAGGCAATAATGGACTGGAAGCAACCCAGATTAGTCACCGAAGTGAGAAGTTTCCTTGGACTAGCGGGCTACTTTCGCCGGTTCATTGAAGGGTTCTCTAAACTTGCAAGACCCATGACTCAACTTCTGAAGAAGGAAAAGAAGTTTAAATGGACCGACGCCTGTGAAGAAAGTTTCTAGGAGCTAAAGAAGGGATTAGTCTCAGCACCGGTGTTGATTTTACCGAACATCCGCAAGGATTTTGAGATATTCTGTGATGCGTCCCGTCAAGGCCTCGGATGTGTATTAATGTAGGAAGGCAAGGTTGTGGCTTATGCATCCCGGCAGTTGAGGCCACACGAAGGGAATTATCTGACTCATGATCCGAACTAGCAAAGAATTGTGCACGCTCAAAATCGGCGCATTATCTCATTGGTAAATCATTGTGAGATTTTCAAGGATCATAAAAACCTGAAATATATATTCACGCAGTCCGAATTCAATCTCCAACAGAGGAGATGGTTGGAGTTGATAAAGGACTATGACCTCGGGATTCATTATCATCCGGGCAAAGCCAATGTGGTAGCAGATGCCTTGAGCAGGAAGGCGTATTGCAACACCATCATGGTACAGCAAAATCAGCCAGAGCTGTATGAGGAGCTGAAGCACCTAAATCTGGAGATTGTCAACCAAGGTTGCGTAAACACTTTGGAAGTCCAACCGACTCTTCAGGACCAGATCAGAATAAAGCAGTTAGAAGATGAAGACATCCAAGAAATCAAGAAGAATATGAGAAAAGGCAAAGCCCCGGGATTCTCCAAGGATGAGCAAGGGACAGTGTGGTTTGGAGACTGCATCTGTGTACCTAACCAGCAGGAGATAAAGGAGTCGATTCTGAAAGAAGCTCATGAGTCGCCATACTCCATTCATCCTGGTAGCACCAAAATGTATCAAGACCTAAAAGAAAAGTATTGGTGGGTCAGCATGAAGCGTGAAATCGCTGAATTTGTCGCTCGTTGTGACGTTTGTCAGCGAGTCAAGGCAGAGCATCAACGACCCGCTGGTCTGCTACAACCATTGTCAGTGCCCGAGTGGAAGTGGGAATAAGTTGGTATGGACTTCATCACCGGACTTCCTAAGACCCAATCGAGATATGGCTCCATCTGGGTGGTAATTGACCGATTAACCAAAGTCACCCACTTCATTCCTGTCAAGACCACTTACCAAAGCAGTAAGCTAGCAGAATTGTACATGGCCAGAATCATCTGCCTACATGGAGTACCCAAAAATATTGTGTCTGACCGAGGTTCTCAGTTCACCTCTCGGTTTTGGAAAAGTATGCATGAAGCCTTGGGAACCCGACTCAACTTCAGCACGACATATCATCCCCAGACAGATGGGTAGACAGAACGCACCAATCAAGTTCTTGAAGACATGCTTCGAGCTTGTGCCTTAGACTTCGGGAAAGGTTGGGACAGAGATCTGCCATATGCAGAGTTCTCATACAATAACAGCTACCAAGCCAGTCTGCAGATGGCTCCATTTGAAGCTTTGCATGGTAGGAAATGTCGAACCCCACTCCTTTGGGATCAGGTGGGAGAACATCAACTCTTTGGACCTGAGTTGATCAAAGAAGCTGAAAGTAAAGTAAAGGCTATATAGGAGCGTCTGAAAGTAGCTCAATCCTGACAAAAGAGTTATCCGATAACCGTCGGAGGGAATTGAACTTTGAGGTAGGAGATTTTGTCTATCTCAGAGTTACCCCACTCAGAGGTGTGAGGAGATTCCAGACAAAAGGTAGACTCGCACCCAGATATATCGGACCATACAAGATCTTGGCAAGACGTGGAGAAGTAGCTTATCAATTAGAGCTGCCAGAAGCCTTGTCAGCAGTACATAATGTCTTCCACGTGTCGCCGCTAAAGAAGTGCCTGCAAGTACCAGAAGACCACACCCTTCTAGAAAGCTGTGACCTTCAAGAAGATCTCACCTATGTGGAGTGACCGATTAAAATTCTGGATGTCGCAGAACGTGTTACCAGAAGCAGAATCATCAGATCATACAAGGTACAATGGATTCACCATCTAGAAAGTGAGGCCATATGGGAGAAAGAAGAAGAACTCAAGGCCAACTACCCTGATCTTTTTACTAACCAAGCCTGAATCTCGGGGTCGAGATTCCCTATAAGGGGGGTAGGTTTGTAACAGCCCAAATTTCAAATTTCAGTTGAAAATAAAGTTTAATTATTTTTTTGGATTTTTCTGGAATTTTCAAAAGCTTTTACTTAATCAAATTCAAGCTAAACAATTTTATTTGCAAAATCTATTACCAAATAATAGCTGGAAATATTTTATTTAAGTCCCAAATGCTCCAGAGAATTTCTGTGAATTTTCTCAAAATTTTTGGACTTAATTTGCTATATTCTAAAGCCTAATTGAATTACCAGAATTAAATTAATTAAGAAATCAAAAGAAAATACTCCAACAGTGTTTGGGCCGAAACCTACTCCGGCCCAGTCCCTTTTCCCGCGCGCGCGGCCCGTGCCAGCCCAGCCGCGCCACCTCTCCTCTCTCTCACTGACAGCATGGCCCGTTGTCAGCCTATCTCTCCTTCTCTCGCTCGCGCCGCACCAACATTCATCAGCCATTGGATCAAAATCCAACGGCCAGCATCCAATGTGACATTCGGACGACCGAACACCCCTTTGATTTTACACCGTCCGATCTAGATCTAACGGCCCACGCGCACCAGTGACTTTACTAGTCACCGCACCGCCTCGGTCTATCGCAACCGTTGGATTAAGATCCAACGGCCGCGCCCAATCCACACTTACCGGTTCACGCCGCATTGTCCACCGTTGGATCAACATCGGACGGCCCAGCGTCGTCATCTTCCTTTCCATCTTCTTCCTCGCGACTTTCCATTCTCGCCGCGCTGTCCGCCATGGAAAGGTTTCGAAAACCTTCCATACTCGGCGAAATCCTAATCTAATTTTCGTGATTTCGCTCGCATTCAAACCCTTGATTCCATCCGCCTCCGACACGGCCTTCACTTTCCATCCCGGCGCCCTAAAACCCCCAAGTCTCGCCGCTGTCCCCGCACGGACCTTCTTGCGTCGTACGAAGCTCCGGCCACGCTCTCGCCCTATAAAAGGGGGCACTAGGACCACCTCCCTCACCGCATCTCAACGCCGCCAACCACCATCTCCCTCCTCGCTCCTAGCGCCCTAGATTCGAGTTTTCTCGCCAGCGACTGGGAAATCTTCAACCGACGACTGCGCCGTCACCGGAGCCCCTCCGCCCCCGCCCTCGGTACCAACTTCATCACCACGTCATCGCGAAGCTAGTGCGATCACCCACTTCGCCGGAGGAGCCTCGCAGCATCGACTTCGTCGACAACCGAAGCTCATCACCGCTAGTCCTCGTTGCCGACGACCATCCGGCCATGCTCCGTCGTTTATTTGGTAACCCACGAGTTCACAATTGTCTCCTCTCCAATATGCGCACATCCATTTAGCTCGCCGCGGCGTAGAACGCCGGCAAGACCGCTCACCGGAGCACCACCGGCATCGGGCCAACGTGGCCGGCCACGCACACGCCACCGTGGCACCACCTCACCGCCGCGTGGGCGCCACGTCACCAAATCTGTTCGCGTGGCGCCGTGTCAGCACCTTCCTCCCGAGCCAAAAGGCCGTGGGCCTGGTCCACATAGACCGTGTCTATGACCCGTGGGGCCCACATGTCAGGAATCATTTTAATTCCTTAAAATTTCCGGAAATTCCTCGCTGGCATCAGCATTGCGCAATAAATATATTTTCCAGTAGAAAATTAATTCGGGAAATTCAATTAAATTTCAGATTTAGGTTTAAACTTCAAAAATTCATATCTTTTGCATCTGAACTCCAAATTGGGTGGTTCAAGTTGTAAAATTTGTCTAAAATCATAATCTAGCTATCTAAACCAAAATATTTCAATTTTGAGTTATTTTGAGCGGATGTTTTGAATTTATTTGAATTTGAAGTTAATTTATCGTATTTTCGCGTATAGACCTCGACGACTCCGGAGAGTTAGATCCTTCTGACGATTTAGAGTTTTAAAACTTCAATGAAGGCAAGTTACACTATTGATCATATTGTTCCCAGTATTTTAACGTATTTAATTTCTGTTTTCAAAGTATTATTGCATGCATATGTTTATATGAATGTTTGGATGTCGTGTTTTTGTATGTAGTTAATCCAACTATCATTGTATGGCCAATTTGATTTTTGAATATGAATACCTTGTCACCTTTAGGTAAAATGCTATTAAAACTAATCATGTGCTTAGCCATGCTTAGATCACAATCATGAATTTTGGGAGGGTTTTAGCCAAATCTTTTACAAAGTTGATTCAAATTTGATTTTGATGGTATTGTCTTACCACAAAAGGTTTATAAAGAGGATTTTACTCTACATAAAATAAAATAGGTTTGGACTTGGGCGAGATGGATGGATGGTGGGTGCATGTTCATGCACGGGCCTAATCTGGTTAGGATTAAGGCCCAGGTTTTTAATGGAAAGACGCCCAAGTTAGTTAACGACCGGTCTTTGAGTGTATTTTGCTATGCCTTACCGTACCACCACATGTCTGGAATGAGACAGATTTGGCTAAATAATTTGTGGCGTCTTAGTGATATTTGTGCCATGTTGTATGTGTAGGCGTCGGTTAGACATTAGTTCCACCTGGCGCAAGAGGGGGCTTCCGGAGGATGGTTAGTCCAATGGGAGCGAAGCCTTAGCGGGCATAAATACATTAAGGCATTGCATTGTAACGGCCTCATGATAATTGCTTAGTCACACGCCTTCGGAAGCGTGCTTTGGCTGACATTAAAAGCAAATTATCTCGTGTGGTAAAGTCAGTACAAACTCTGCAGAGTAGAAACTATTCGAATAGCCGCGTCCGCGGTCATGGACATGCTAGCAAAGCCACTCTAAGTTAGACTTATTTTTGGTTTATAAAATGATTTCAACAGATGATTTTATGATGGAGAATCCTATGGTAAAAATTGGGCGGTTAGCCAAGTGTTAGGAGGGTATCCTTCACCATTCAATCAATGGAGGTTATCTATTATTAATTTTCATTTAAAACATTGATTTTAGTTATGGTATAAAAACTGGCCTTAGAAATTATTATTGCTATTTAACCTGAAAATGCTGTTTATGCAAAAGAACCCTGCTATTATCCTTTGTTTACCTTATGCATGCATAAACTGTCAATATTGGGTGTAACTTGCAAGCACGGTAGTTGTGCTTACTCTTGCTGGATAATCTTTATTCAGGAGAAGACCTCTATTAGGACGGTGAGGATCTTGACGACTAGGCTACGCCCCCAGACGATTGCCTGTGGCAAGTCGTGTGATCTACTACTATTTTGTCTTCCGCTGTGTTATTTCTTTTCCATTTGGCCTCAGGCCCTTCTTGTAATAAACTCTGAATTATTATTAATAAAGTGCGCGATATGATTTTGCTATCACTTTTGTTTGACTGTGTACACTAGAAATCCTGGACTAGTGTATAAACACAGAGAATTCGGGATCCTTCGCTCCCGGGTTCGACATACGACTAGCTCGTATTTCTATATGACTTGTCTGGACCTGATCGAACTAAGCGACCTACTCTAGTATTCTCCCTTTGCCTCACGATATCTGGTTGAACTCCAGGTGAGATAGTGTGTCATCCATGGACTGTTCAATACTTTCTCGATCGAGTTGTCGGATAACCTTATGTGGTCGAACACTTCGACCACTAGTGGCATGGCCATGCACTTTCTTTATCCGACCACTTCGAGGGGCCCAGAGACATCTCTCCTGTTATGTTAGGAGGGGCAAATCCCATATCCGACCAGTCACATCCCTTCGTATGTTTCATAGCATACCCGAAAGCTACCTTTATAACTACCCAGTTACGAGTAGCGTTTGGCAACCCCTAAGAGTGCTATTACACATGTAGGGAACCATACTGATCTCAGGTCTAAGGATTATACATCATCATTACTTGAGACCAACTAGTGACACATAGAATCATAATAATCTCAATAGTGTCTCAAGGTGGGTCAATCCAATCCCATGTTCTCTAACATGTGTTCACATTATTGATTCGATATCCCTATATCCATGACCGGTGAAACATGGTCATCAATCAATACATGTGCTAGTCGTAGAGTCACTGGTGTTCCGACCAGGAATACTTTTAGAATGACATCATATAAGTCAAAAGAGTTTCACCAACAAGTCACATACTCGTTGCTCTTTAGAACTAACGATTAATTCAAGGAACTGAATAACATTTATTCAAGAACTCATAAACATAGACGTGATACAATCATCTTTATGATTGCCTCTAGGGCATATCACCAACACTCACTACCTGAGGAAATATTATTTTTCTCAAACTTTTTCTTTTAGGAATAAACTTTCTCTCAAATCATGGAATTCCAAACCATCACACTAACTCATTTCCATTAAAGTGGCAACCACAACGCTAAGCTCAAACCGAAAACATCAACCACATACATCCAAAGGAACTCATCTAGACAACAAAAAGATACTCTAGTCCACTCCTCTACCAATGGACTTATTTTGACAAAATATTTCCACATAAGCAGAGGAGGAGAGAGAAAAGCAGAGGAAAAATGAAGGGAGTCCACGTAGGCGCCACATAAGCTTAAAATCGACTCTGAATGGCTTAGAGGGTGTAATATGTTCGGTATTGACACTTGAGGGTGGGGGGTCAAACTTCTGGTTTTGAAGTTGAAGGTTAAAATCCAAACTTTTGCAAGAGTTAAGGGGTGCCAAATGAACTTTTTCCTATAATTAAAGCATAGTAACATTTCTAGTGCTTAAAAAGATACCTACATCTCCTCCACCTATGCGGACTACTCACACATAATTAAAGGATCAAAAGATTATTGGATAAAAGAAAGACACTTCCCTCTTCAATTACCAATAGTTAATGCAATGGAATTGAGTCTCTGATTGATAATGATTACCGCTTACACAATGACTCTGTCTTAAATTTAATCAAGATAAAAAAATGATGAAGAATAACATCTCCACCACTCCTAATCTCATCTACAACTCTCTAGACGATACGACTTGAAGCCAATGGGTGGAGGCTTTGTCCTTTATATAGAGTGGGTCTTGTTTGACGCGGCGACACTCCTAGTGGCTAGTACGATTGGGTACGACCGTACCCTAGCCCATATTCTTCTTTGCAGTCGATTCTAGCGGCACTCCAAAAGAGAAAATCGCTCCAAACCATATCTCCTACGCATCAGAAAACTTAATTCTCGGGATTTCCACATATAACCTGTGATATGCTCAACAAATACTATTCTTGCAATATAATAATAAATCAATGATAATTATTGCTATAAATGGCACACTTGTGATAAGAACAAGGTTAAAACCCAAGAAATATATGATGTGTTTTGGGCCCATCGCGTGCTTGCACCCTCCTGTTGAGCTCCTCGTCGTGGCGACCTCTACCTACCTAAGTGGCATGATGCAACCCTCGCTTGCTCGCCATCGAGTTAGTGATTTCAAGTCATAGAAAAATCAGAGAGTTAGTGATTTCAAGTCATGGTAAAATCAAAGTGTTAGTGATTTCAAGTCATGGTGAAATAAGAGTGTTAGTGATTTCAAGCCATAGTAAAATCGTAGAGTTAGGCATATTAAGCCATGGTAAAATCACAAAGTTAGGTATTTTAAGTCACAGATTCAGGTAAAATCAGAAGATACTAATCACAGACGGTTTTTAATATGAACCGTTTGTGATACTAGCTCATCACAGACAATTTTTATTTGAAACCGTATGTGATTCTTGGAAATTTTTAAATGCTTGCGCGGGAGGCGATATGTTTTGGCGTTGTCCTTATATATTATACCCACCACCGCCTTGTCTTCTATCAGTGTCTTCCTCTCCCCTCCCCAGTGCATGCATCAAACCCGTACTATTCTATAAGCTGAGTTCACCGCAGACCTTTGACTTTCGTGGCCCTGGTCCATGGACCATGGGCCCACATGTCAGCGACTGATTAGGTTTTCCTGCAGAAAAAAATAAATCAATTGAAAATGAAAATCAGATGTTGACATCATGCTTGTGCAATATTTAGATTTTCCTTTAGAAAAACAATTCATTAATTCTGAAAATTGAATTTAGGTTAATTTCTTCATAATTCAAACTTTCGAGGACTTGTGTTCTCCTTCATACGAGCTCTGATTCCAGTTATTCAAATTCCTAAATTCATCTAAAATTATAATATAGCTATCTAAACCAAAATTAATTAATTTGAAGTTGATTTGAATTTTGCTTAGTCATATACCTCTGTTTTATGATGCTACATACAGTGTATCGTGATGAGAGAGTGTGGCTGTGTTTCTCGTGTCCTTTCCTATACTTACTCCATACATCATAAAGAGAAAAAACATGCATGTGGTTTGTGATCAGAGAAAAGAGGCAAGTTGCGCTACAGGGAAAAAGAGAGGAACAAATCATTGCCAGAATATATGCATGTGGTTTGTGCACAGCGTATACAGTGCTGGCATCCAGTTCTTTCATCAGTGGTGTTGATCAGGGAAAACGTAGTCACCGATATATCCGAAATGTTTTGGATTTATTGGCGATATCGGTGGGCCCTGATAAAAAACATATCAGGCAAAAAAATTGGATTCATTCGAAATTTGAGCAAAAACAGAGGTATATGACTACGCATTTGTTCAATTAATTTGATTGTATTTTTTACCACCAATGCCTTGTTATTTTTTAGGACCAGAAGAGATGTGTATGACCAATTCTTCAGAATTTTTTTAAAAATTAGTCAAATTTTGGATGAAAGTCTAAATCTCTGTTTGAAAATATTGGCCGATAAGACCAGTTATCGGCAACCCCCTGATATTTTTCACAAACCAGTAGCGTTATTCCTGGTCATGGTTGCTAAATATAAACTCGTATACTACGATTGTTTCAACATATTGTGCTTGTTTATTTCTTCTTTATGTGTATATGTCTGAAGAACAACGTTAGCGTGGTCGTAGCCCGTAGGTATAAAACAACCAAGTTGCGGTGCCGCCCATTGGCATCCAGTTGCTTGGCCAAACTTAGAGGTACTTGCGCATATATGCCACATCTTAATCATATATATGATTAGTTTAAATTACGAAGAGCTCATCCAAGAATTCAGATGCCAACAGCAGAGCAGACTTGTACTGCCTGAACCTGTATAAATGATCACGTGTGATCTCCTCACTCTTACACGGCATAGTGTCGAACCCCAGACACAGACAGCAAAACCCTAGCTCCTAGCGCGCGACAAGGAGTGCCAGAACACTTGTAGATCGAGCGAACTGATAGCTGATGGGAAACATATGCTCATGCTGCTGCCCATGCATCCCATCGTGCTGCTGCCCCGATGGCTCCTCGTGCTGCTGCCCGTGCATCCCGTCATGCCCAACCCCAAGCGTCACCTGCGCATGCTGCCCCACCGTCAAATGCACGCTGTGCCCAGAAAACGTCAACCTCAACTGTGGCGGAGACAAGCATAAGGAGACGAAGCGCCTGAAGTGAACGGCAGCGCGCCGTCGCCACAGTATAAGCTATCGATGGTGCCGTGGATATCATTAATCTGATGTTGCATCCACATGGATTGACGTACGTACCCTGTCCATGCGTGCTGTGTAAGTAAATTGTTTGGGATCCTATATAGATAGCTACTTCAGTTCCTGAGGACCTATCAGTGTTTGTGTAATTCCTCAAAACAAAAGTGCAATGGCACTTGTAATTTGATTTACTGCTTGTGGCTACGATGATGGAGGCAACTAGCAAATCAGCTTCGTAATTGTTTCAGTAGCCGATTGAAGAAAAGCACTAAGCGAGGCGTCACTTTTGCAAAATACATGTTGATTTCGGGAATACTTGTGTGTATCTTGTAGGACCTCACACTCTTTATATATAATGCCAAAGATTACAATCCGACTCTAACACAATTCTCGACTCGCATACGATTTAGACTTTTATTAAACTCTAATACTAACTCTCCAACATCCCCCCTTAAGATGGACACAAGATAACAATCATGACCATCTTCTTACATATTGTAATACCATCACTAGAATATAACACTTTACTAAACCTACCATTGACTCCATAGCTAATACCATCACAAAGATCAAAAGTGGCTCAACACCAATAACACTAAGGACGTAACTAAATCCATCTACACCATGTACCGGCTGCCTTGGTCTCAACCTCATTCTCCTCTTCCCGCAAGTCCCCAGCCACCCTTAGCATCCACCAACTTTGCCCACACATCCCTAGCCTCGGGCCTCCATCTTCTATCAACACTACTACAGAAAAGGTCTTCACAGACGATTCAAAAACGTCATCACAGACGGTTTCGTGAGCCATCTGAGTCTATGGGTTAGTGATGACATGAGTCATCACATACGGTTATTCAAACCGTCTGTGATGCATACTGTCACAGACGGTTATTAACTCAGAACCGTCTGTGATAGCTAACTATCACAGACGGTTTTATCTACAAACCGTCTGTGATAGGGAACTATCACAGACGATTTGTAGATGAAACCGTCTGTGATAACTTTTCTCTATAGACGGTTTTTAGATAAAATCGTCTGTGATGACTTTTCTCTATAGGCAGTTTGTAGCTGAAACCGTCTGTGATGACTTTTCTCTATAGACGGTTTGTAGTCAAAACCGCTTGTGATGATTTTTCTCTATAAAGTCTTCAAGCAATGGTCTTATGCCTTTAAAACTGCATTATATATATATATATATATATATATATATATATATATATATATATATATATATATATATATATGGTTCGTAGTCCTCACCACTTTAGAGGGTTGTGCATGCAACATGAGGAGGATGAGGCAATGACCACAGACAACTTCATCGAGCCCTGCAAGTTCAAGAAGCATGGCGCCAAGAGAGTGTCGAGACATCCAATTACACGAATGTCGTCGACGAGTAATTGGGCGTCACCGTGTTCGAAAGTAATGTGGCCGATACGATCGGAGTAGTTGTGCGTCCACAACGACGCGTCCAATTACTCGTCGACAACATCCGATGGTGGATGTCCCGACGCTCTCGCACCATGCTTCTTGAACTTGCGAGGGCTCGATGAAGTTGTACGTTGTCTTGTCTCATCCTCCTCATGCCGCGTGGGCGACCCGAAAGTGGTGAGGACTACGAACAATATATACATAATATATATATGATGCCGCTTTAAAGGCATAAGCGCATAATCGCTAGAGACTTTATAGAGAAGAGATCAGGATCCATCATATAAGTATCATTCAAGGGCACAATCTATACACAATACATAACAGCAGGTAATCTAACAGTTCAAGGCACAATTAATCTATACACAATATCACATCCAATTGCATCTGTGACATCAATTCATCATAGAAGTATCATCCAAGGACACAATCTATACACAAAACATAACAGCATGTAATCTAACAGCTCAAGGTACAATATCACATCCAATTGCATTTGTGATATCAATTCATCATAGAAGTATCATCCAAGGGCACAATCTATACACAATACATAACAGCAGGTAATCTAACAGCTCAAAGCACAATTAATCTATACACAATATCACATCCAATTGCATCTGTGACATCAATTCATCATAGAAGTATCATCCAAGAGCACAATCTATACACAAAACATAACAACAGGTAATCTAACAGCTCAAGGCACAATTAATTTATACACAATATCACATCCAATTGCATTTGTGACATCAATTCATCATAGAAGTATCATCCAATGGCACAATCTATACACAATACATAACAGCAGGTAATCTAACAGCTCAAGACACAATTAATCTACACACAATATCACATCCAATTGCATCTGTGACATCAATTCATCATAGAAGTATCATCCAAGGGCACAATCTATACACAAAACATAACAGCAGGTAATCTAACAGCTCAAGGCACAATAAATTTATACACAATATCACATCCAATTGCATTTGTGGCATCAATTCATCATAGAAGTATCATCCAAGGACACAATCTATACACAATACATAACAGCAGGGTAATCTAACAGCTCAAGATACAATTAATCTATACACAATATCACATCCAATTGCATTTGTGACATCAATTCATTATAGAAGTATCATCCAAGGGCACAATCTATACACAATACATAACAACAGGTAATCTAACAGCTTAAGGCACAATTAATCTATACACAATATCACATCCAATTGCATCTGCATCTGTGATATCAATTCATCATAGAAGTATCATCCAAGGGCACAATCTATACACAATACATAACAGTAGGGTAATCTAACAGCTCAAGGCACAATTAATCTATACACAATATCACATCCAATTACATTTGTGACATCAATTCATCATAGAAGTATCATCCAAGGGCACAATACATAACAGCAGGTAATCTAACAGCTCAAGGCATCAATTCATGCTGATGAAGCAGTCCGCACAGGCAGGATGTCCGTGGTTGCATGCTCTCTCATCCGCCTCATGCTGCTTGGTAGATTTTTTAGACGTTCATGGTAATTAAAGAAATCATGATCCAGTGCAGACACGACGCGGCAACGGCGGCAAACACCTACCACCACCAGCACAACCCACATCCAGGGGAGAGAGGCAGATCTGGCCGTGGTGAGGTAGCCGAGGGAGCATAGGGGAGCGGCGTACCTCGATTTGGCGGCGTAGATGGCGGGGCGAGCTCGATTCGGCGGGAGAGATGGCAGCGAGGTCGAATCGATGGCGGGGGAGTCGCGATGCGGGAGCCCGGCCAAAGTGCCCAAACGCGCTCTGGAAAGTGACGAGTTAGGGCGCAAACCCTAGCGCGTGGGCTCCTATTAATAAAGGTATATCACAGACGGGTCCATAATATAACCGTCAGTGATACGTATCACAGACGGGTCCATAATATAACCGTCTGTGATATGGTCTTATATCATATCATCCTTTTGTCTATTTCAGAAAGAGACAATCTTATTTTTCATGATTTAATTTATATAGTTTATATTCAAACCTAGAATAAGTCATTATATTAAGTTTAAATTTTCTGTGGGTGAAATATAGTTCCAAAAATTTGGTAAAAATTATATTAATTCATGATAATTATTCTAGTATTTGAATAAATTGGTTCCAGATGATGATCATAAGTTTTTATTTCTATTTTCTTTTGGGGAGTTGCTTTAGGTTAAGGTTTAATCTTGTGATAAATTATTCATGGTGCAGAACAACATGGCGTATAAAGAGAAGTTCTCTCGTTGATCTGTGATAAATACATAAATGCAAATTGAAAATTCAGAACATTTGATACATTCTGATATAGATAAATACAAATTAATATATACATAAAATAGCTAATTATTTTACGGCAAGTAGTCCAACACCTCTGTAAAGAATTTGACATACTCATGCCTAATCCTGCAGTCATCGCTGCAGAAGACGGCGTAGTTGTCCCACCCTGACACGCCGCAACGAGTGCTCGTGCACCGGTGGTCGTCCTCTGACAGCGCCCACACCCGGCCCAGCGGCGGCCCGGCCATCCTCCCCCACGCCATCGCCTGGATCATGTCCACGGCCTGCCTCTGGCACCGCCTGCACTCCCGGTTGGTCGTCTTGGCCATCTCACACCCGCCGCCGGCCGGCTCACCCTCGACCTGCCTGATGTACTGCTTCCCAACGTCGCGCGTCTCGTTTGCCATGTAGAGGAGGAGGCCGAGCACGTAGGCCGCCGCCTTGTGGCCGGCGACGGCGTCGGCCGCCCGTTCAAGGAACACGAGGCCATGCTGCATGTCTTAGGGCGCGAAGACAAGCGCGAGGCCGACAATGAAGCAGGTCTCCAGGTTGCCGGCGCCAGCCAGGTGGTTGACGATGGTGAGGTAGCACTCGTTGTCCTGCCACTTCATCGCCTCCTCCCGCTCCAGCGCCACACGCATCCCCACGGCTCACACCTTGGACGCCTTGTACATGTCCTTGCAACTAAAATTAAAGACGATATATAATATTAATACAAGAATTAATACTGGATATTTGACACAAAACGAAATCATCACGAGAACAGAATACGTACGTGGCTCGTAGGCTGCAGAGGTCGGCCATGAGCTGAGGAGAGCTCGCGGCCACGAGGCCGACGATGTGGACGACGACCTCGTGAGGAAGATCAAGGACGGCGATCGCCTACCTCCTCGCCCGCTTGGTCATGCTCCGCGTGCTCACCATGGTGCTATTCAATACCATGCGTACTCACCATGGCGCTAATATCACTCTTATAAAACGTCGAAGAGACATATTTACGTCGACGCGGGAGACGAAGAGACGCATCGGCGCCCGTCGGCGTGGGAGACGAAGAGATGCATCGGCGCCTATCAGCGCGGGAGACAAAGAGACGCATGCATAACGCGCGGGAGTCGAAACATTTGATTATCACAGACGGTTCTGATAAAAAACCATCTGTGAAGTATACCATTATCACAGACGGTTATTTAAAAGAACCGTCTTGGAAGTTTCACAGACGGTTGTTTGTTACAAACCGTCTGTGATAATGGTGTACTTCACAGACGGTTATTTTTACGAACCGTCTGTGATACTTCACATACGGTTTTAAACACGAACCGTCTGTGATATTTCCTCTTCACAGATGGTTTTTAGCGCATCCATTTACACAAACGGTTTTTAAACCAAAACCGTCTGTGATTTTATGTAATACAAACGGTTTTGGCCAACCATCTGTGATGAGGCGTCCAGTATTAGCCTTTTTGTAGTAGTGCAACCCGCCTTTGGACCTCTCCAGCAACATCATCTCTGGCACCCCATACCAACACCACACAACACAAATACGATCACCATAGCCTCACTAGAGCTACCACCAGCTTCTGCTTCGTCATCACCATCGTTGAACTCATCACCACCATTGAACTCATCACCATTATCCAACACTTACCACCGCAAACACATCCCCTACCAGTAGTACTAACACCAATTCTAACAAGCATCTTCGCTACCATCTCTAACGTCAACACCACTATCCCCTACTAGTACCAACAACAACTCCAATGAGCAATTTCGCTACTAACTCCAATGTCAACACCACGTTCGAGACCACCACCAATTCCACCATTAGCATATCCACCAAAGCCACTGCCTGAATATTCTTCTTCCCCTGTTTTAGGGCCCCTCTACTTGACCTAAAACCCCACCACCATCATGCCTTCTGTTGTAACATCTGATATTGTCATGACCTAAGCTTCGTCCACCACCATCGGTAACTTCCACCATAGCAATCAACAATAACCTAATAGAAAACTTAGAATACCTCTAGTACACTTCGTGTGCACTTGGTGCAACTCTTCTTCCACCTTTTTCCTTCCATTCTTTTCTTCTTTTTCTTCCTCTGTTTGTTGCTTCCTTCTTTTCTTCTCTTGCTTCTCTCTCTCCTCTCACTGAATGCCACGTCAAGCCACCTCCTCCTTTGCTTGCGCCGCCGCTACCCCTCGCTTGTGGGTGAGCTCCACCACACGCGCTCCTCCTCCTCCACTCTCTCCTCTACTCCCTCTCTCTTCCTCCCTCTCCGCCTTTCTCTTTCCTACGTACGTGTACGTGTATGCATAACATCTTGGCATCATCGTTGTCGAGCTCGGGCAGCATGACGGCCTTGCCTCTAGTCGGATCTGGAGTCCCCTGGTGAGCTCCTCGAGCATCTTGCCTATCCCCACCTGCTGCCTTCAAATCTAGCCTGGACCCCTCTCCCAGTTTCTCCTCTCTCCCCGACAGCAGCCTGGTCCCGGTCCGGCGGGGCGCGATGTAATGGCCTGCAACGGCTTACTGCCCTCCCGTGTCATGTGGGGGTTGCACGCAGCCTGACCGGTCATGGTCCGCTCCCGTGCGACATGGTCACAAAAGACCACATACGTCGGGACAGCGGAGAATGGAGGATCAACTGAGGAGTGACAATGACGACCCCCTCAGTGATGGCGTGATGGACAAGTTGTAAGATGGCGGCGACGGTTCTGAGATAAGGGTTTTGCTTGACCCTTTATTTATAGTCCCAAAGATCACAATCCGACTCTAACACAATCTCAACTCATACATGACTTAGACTCTTATTAAACTCCAATACTAACTCTCCAACAATATAACTGAGCGGACACCATTTGTGACCATCCGGTCGAGCTCATGTGTGCCCATAGCGGTAGGATGTGAAATGAGATTCACCTTAGGGCTTGTTTTGATAGGGAGGGATTAGAACCAATTTATTTGGATTGGAAGGGATTTTAGTTCAAATTTTGAGTTAACCCGAACGGATTGAGTCGAATCGTTCGGATTGAGTCGAATCATAATATATTCGAACAAGCCCTTAGATGTCTGCTACTTCTTGCCCAACTGCTCGACTCAACCCGCTCTTCTCCATGGCGATCTGATCCTCTGCACCCCAACTCACAAGGCATGCCACCTCCTCTAATTGTTCCCACAGCGCCGCCCACCGCTAGCAAGGAACACCACCACTAGCGAGGACATTGTGTTTTCTTCTGGCGCCTAAATTGCACCCCTATCGGAACCCTTGGGGCTACAGTCTCGACTGCATTCCATGGGCGGCGCCGTCGTACCTTCGTGCTAGACCTGTTCATGGGCAGCCCGGCCCGATCCCGCCCCTGTCCGGGCCAGGCTTGGGATTGGAATTCTAGTCCGAACAAAGCCCGGCCCGGCCCGAAATTCCAGTAAAAATGATTAAAAAATGAAAATATATTTATTTAATTCTGAAAATAAATTAAATATTATTTTTTATTCCAAAAAATAATTAAAACAATATTTTTGAACATAAAACACGATTTTCGGGCCGGGCCGGGCTCGGGCCTGAAGAATTTCTACTTCGTGCTAAAGGTGGATTGAATATTTTGCATTTTTGCAGTTCAAATTCCCAAACACCCATTTGATTGTTTTTAAATTCGAGTTTAGAGCTTGATATTTGATCTTAAGGTTTTGGAATTCTTTGTGTTGAAAGTTGAATTTGTTGAGTTGAAATTTTGCCGAGCCAAGCGACAGGTTGCTGGAGAGAGAGATAGGAGGCGAAAGGTGCTGCAGACGATGTGGTGGTGGGAGGGAGGCGGATGGAGCAGATGACATTAGCATTTTAGCATCACCCGTGAAACTAGTTAAGTTATAACTTTAAGTAAAAATGCTCGTTAGTGTGCACATGAATTCCATGTTTGAAAAAATAATGTAACAAATTTAAGATCGTTCTTTAATTTTCATAGAATTGAGAATTTTAGATGATGACCAAGTTAGCTTATTCCACAATAAAGATGATGGAATTGATCTCAATGAATATGCTCAAACTTTTGAAATGTTTGTAGTGTACATACACTTTTTCCACCATGCTCTATTCATTCTACAAGTGGGAGTTAGGAGAGGCACTCAAAGAAATCATTTTCTTTTATGTGTATATGGCATAAAACACTGAAGATATCTTGGTATAACATGTAAAAACTTCCATTTTTGGTACGTGAGTGGGGAAAAGAGCAAGGAAAATGTTGAGAACCATTTTGTAACTAAAAGTAAATCGTAGCATAGCCACCCCATGTTAAGACACTACTACAAAAAGGCTAATATTGGACGCCTCATTACAGACGGTTGACCAAAACTGTCAGTATTAGATACAATCACAAATAATTTTGGTTTACCGGCCATCTGTGTTACTAGCTACGCTAAAAACCGTCTGTGAAGAAGTAATATCACAAACGATTCATGTTGAAAACCATTTGTGAAGTATCACAGACGATTCTGAACAAGAACCGTCTGTGATATTAGAGTTAGAAAAATTCCAAGCCATGATAAAATCATAGATGATTTTTATATGAAACCATCTGTGAAGTATTACGGTCATCACATATGTTTTTTTTATGAAACCGTATATGATTCGGTCGTCACAGATGGTTTTTGTACGAAACTGTCTGTGATTCGCAACGTGGGAGAGCGAAATTTTTTGAATGCGTGCGCAGGAGGCAAAATGTTTTGGTGTTGTCCTTATGTATTATAGCCACCCTAACCTTGTCTTCCATCAGTCTCTCCCTCTCCCCTCCCCACGCCGAGCTCCGGTGACCACCCTCAATTCCCCGTCGTGGTTCGGCGAGGAGACACAGCCGACAACGATGAGGAGGGATGCAGAGGAGCTCGTTGTTTGTCGCAGGAGGTAGCTAGACTGCTGGAAGGTACGTGTACATCTCCAAAACATACATAATTTGTTGGAGGTTTGTTGTAAAAAAATGATGTTAATTTTGTGTTACCTAAGGTCGAAGTGTTGTCAGATGTTTTTAGTCGTCTCTCCTTACCGACGGGCTTGAGTCGAACTTAGATGACATGCAAGAATAGCTTGTGATATGCTGGTCAGGTACATGTTGGTGATATACACTAGAGGCAATCATAGAGATGACTATATCACATCTATGTTTATGAGTTATTGAATAAATATTATTTGTTCCTTGAATGAATCATCAGTTATATAGATCAACGAGTATGTGACTTATTGGTGAAACTCTTTAACTTATGTGATGTCGTTCTAAAAGTATTCTTGGTCGAATGTCACTGGCTGGAACACTAGTGACTCTACGACCAACACATATATTGATTGATGACCATGTTTCACCAGTCATGGATATGGGGATATTAAATTAATAATGTGAACGCATGTTAGAGAACATGGGGTTGGATAGACCCACCTTGAGACACTATTGAGATTGTTATAATTCTATGTGTCATTAGTTGGTCTCAAGCAATGATGATGTATAATCCTTAGACCTGAGATCAATATGGTTTTCTACATGTGTAATAGCACTCTTAGGGGTTGCCAAACACTACTCGTAACTGGGTAGTTATAAAGATAGCTTTCGGGTATACTATAAAATATGCGAAGGGATGTGACTGGTCAGATATGGTATTTGCCCCTCCTAACATAATGGGAGAGATATATCTAGGCCCCTCAAAGTGGTCGGATAAAGAAAGTGCATGGCCATGCCACTCATGGTCAAAGAGTTCGACCACATAAGGTTATCCAATACTCGATCGAGAAAGTATTGAACAGTCCATGGATGACATATATCTCACATGGAGTTCAAACCAGATATCGTGAGACAAAAGGAGAATACACGAGTAGGTCACTTAGTTCGATCGATTCTGGTGGTGCGTATGGAGATCTGTTGGTGGTAGGCCGGTCGAATGTAATCACAGAGTGGTGAAACACAGTCGTAAGGAGTTCTGAATCTAGTCGAGACTAAATCTGAACTGGTCATATCTGATTTGGTGAGTCGTACTTAAGTACTAACTGTTCGTAAGGAGTTACGAACTGATTGTACTTAAATACAGACTGGTTGTGACGAGATACGAGCTGGTCGTAAGTGATGAGGATCTAGTCGTAGATCATATTGCATTAAGGTTCGTCCAATGTAATTTGTGTATATTCGGGAATCGTTATGTCCTGCTAGGGACCACTACGACTTGTGGTCGGAAAAGGGTTTCTGAGTCACAACCGATTACACATAAATCTAACGAGTCACACACTTAATGGGTTAGAACAAATTAGTACGAATACGATTCGCCAAACGTGTTCGGATAGGATCCGTCATGGGGCACTATATAAGGAGATACTTGAGGCTATTGGGGATATACGAGAGATATGAGTTGCTCTACCGAAACTCTAGCCCCCATCTTCCTGAGAGAGCCCCGCCGTGCGACTTGGTGCTAGCACACTGGCGTTTGGTTGTTCCTTCCCTGGACGTGTAGATATTGTAGAGGCACTACTACGGTTGCTGTTGCGCTTGAGGACGATCAACGATCTTCACAAGGGACATTAGAGGTTGCTGGAGGAGACGATCGACTCGCGAGGACACTGGACGATTGACTACGACTCTTCACCGACGTGCTCTTCGTTGGATCAGACTGCTCCAACTCATCTTCTGCTGCACTGCACGTCTGGTGGTAACGATCTGTGATCATCTACTTGCTTAGCATCCTGGTTTACGTGGTAGAAAGTTTTTGAATTATTGCTATCGTAGCCTACCCATATCCCTACAGTACAGAGAAGAGCTCACAAGACCAATCCAAGAAGCCGATGAGTTCTTTAGCTAATGAGTTCTTCAGGAGCTTGGAGGCACAGATGGTTTCCCTTTCATCTGTAACTTTGTAACTTTAATCTTTTTTTCCATTCGAAGGGGACATTGTGAAAATTTTTGGTTTCCCTTTCCTATAATGTGTTTGCCATCAGAATTTTCATTGAAGTTTAGTTGTCTTGCTAGAGGTTGCATATGGAAACTACTGTCTAGCAATTGATTAGTTTGGCTCAAAATCTGATTTTTTTGCAATAGAAAAAACTATCACAATGGTTCTTGTTCAGAACCGTCTATGATAGCTTTTTTTATAGATGGTTCAAAAACCGTTTGTGTTGACCTTATGTCATTACTGACCTATAAACTCAGACAGCTCACAAAACTATCTGTGATGACGTTTTTGAACCGTCTGTCAAGACCTTTTCTATAGTAGTGGTATTAGGTGTTGGATTTAGTATCCATCGAGCTTAGACACTTGATTCATTCAAGTGAGTATCTCTAGGCCCTTAAAATTGATTTTGATAATTAATGTCAATATTATGTTAAGGGACTAACATGTGTGCTAAGATGTGTTAAATGTTAAAGTCCCAATGATTGATTGATGATAAGGTTATTGGCAATGCAAATATGATGCAAGATCAACCTGGATCAAGACATAGGTATTGTATAGCCTAAGGACCCTTTTATTGTTTTTACCAGTCTCAGTGTTTTGGAGAAAAAATTGGGTTTATAGGATAAACACCGTACTATAAAGAGAGGTCATGGCTAGTAGCTTGAGAAGCTATTTTTGTGCCATAATGATTAACTAGGATTCATCCTTGATTTAAGTTTCTGGAAAAATGTTTTTGAAAAATGGTATGATCGTAAGTAATCTGTGGTATTACCACAGGTCGGTAGTACCGATATTTACATGCCGGTATGTATTTTTCATAGAGCATGTTTTTAAGTGTTTTTGGTCCTCTCTGAAAATTGGAACGACCGCATTTCAATTGCGGTACTACCGCAGGTCAGTAGTACCGATATTTATATGGCAGTACGTAAATAACAGAGAGAGTGTTTTTGGGAGTTTTAATCTCCCTTGACAATTGGTATGACCGCATAATCAGAGCAGTACTACCGAAGTGCGGTAGTACCGATATTTTATTAGTGGTATGTTTTTTTTCAGAGAAGGTGTTTTTCTGAGTTTCTTGATCTCTGGAAATCGGTAGAGTACCAATTTCTAGTTGGTAGTAATATCGTAACTTTATTTTGTAACGGCTAGTTCAGAGCATTAAATGCCGTTGTTCCAACCGTTATACGAAAAATTGGTAGTACCAGGTTTCAACGGCGGTACTACTGCAAATCTTGATTTTTTCAAGAAAGTGGTTGTAACGGCTAAATTTTGTGGTTGGGAGGTATAAATACACCCCCACGTGTACCAAGCTCACTAGTTCTGAGCTGTATTGAATAGACTTGAGTTTTGGTGCTCTCTCTTCTACTCATTTGCATTGAATTCACTTTTTGAGGTAGTTGAGAGCTATTAAGTGTATTACATCATTAGTTGATTATCTTAGGCACTTGATAGTCTTCAAGTGAGCGCTACGATTTATTACTCTTGGTGCTTACCGACACCTAGACGAATTGAAGAAGAAGTTGCGCGAAGATCACTTCAAAGAAGATTGTGAAGTGACCCAGCAAGGGATTGTGATTGGTGTTGTGCTCACTAACTCCGGAGTGGAGGAAGAGCAACTTTAGTGATCGAGGATTGATGCTTAATTCGTGGAGCCGACTTGATTTGTTCAAACTTCCTCAACGTGGACTAGTGAAGACCGGCAAGTCTTTGATACCACGGAAAAAACTCCGTTGTCTCCATTGTGGTTTAATCTTGTCTTTACTTCTTTCGCATTTATATTTCCAGCGATTTAATTGTGTAGAATTGCTTAGCTAGAATTGTATCTAGTTTAGACATAGTTCATAATTATCTTGGTTAGCCTAGTAATTTCTTCTCTACCTTTGTGTTAGGAAGCTTTGTTAAGGCTATCTTGTTTAATATTTTTAATTAATCGAAAAGTTTTAAAACCTCCTATTCACCCCCTCTATTTCGGTTATCCTGGATCCTACAACGAGTGGTTGTGAGTAGCTTGGTGCTCGCCATCTCTAGAGTGGAGGAAGAGTAACACCGAGTAGATTCGAGCTATAGGCTTAATTTGTAGAGCCTGTCCCATTCGTTTGGCCTTACCTCAACCTGGACTAGGGGAAACCGGCAATTTTCCAATCACTTGGGGGAAAAGTTCAAGTGTTCTTGTGGTTTGCTTTTTTGAGCTTTACTTTTTTGCAATTTACATTTGTAGAATTAAATTTCTTGCTTGTCTCCTTTTCTTGTCTTAGTCTTAGTTTGTTGGTGCACTCAGTTAAGACTAGTTGATTTAGGTTTTAAATTGTACAAAACCGAAAATGATTTACAATTCCACATAAAACTCGGTTTTAGCCAAAAGAATTTTTAAAACCGCCTATTCACCCCTCTAGCCGGCCTCCTCGACCTTACAGGTGTCTGGTTTAGTAGTTCAGCGTTGATTTCCGAACTTTCGAAAGACTTTAAGGGTGTCAAATGGACTTTTCCTTAATTATATATGGTAGACTTGTTCAGTTTCATTGGACATGTTGATTATACTTGCTGTGCTTATGCGTGATAGCTAATTTAAGGTGCGTGGTAACATTAACATAGAACAATAGTTCTGATCTGCAGGATAATCACTGATTGCAGGAACAAGATGGAGATCTGTAGGGTCACAAGCACTCGGAGGAGCACGAGTTATCACGAAACTTAATGCGTCGATTTGGTCACACGACCTTAATATTGAAACGATGTTGGTTACGGTCAGACCGGGAGGTGGACGACAGAGTTTGGAATTCCACGAGTAGAGGAATGGCGGGACAAGAGTAACTCGCCCATGAAACCATGAAAAGGGAAGTGATCCTACTAACCTATGAATATAAGTTGCTACCTACCAATCTACCATGAAACAAAATCTCAGATGCCTAAGGCACCAATCATTCTTTTCTTTACTAGGCACTATTTGTCCTTTAGTCATTTTAGTTTATTGTCTTATTAATAGTCATTATAATAATCTTTTTACTGTATTTCCTTCTTATTATTATTGAGCCCTTTATTCACTATTAGTCATTCTTTTCTTTGCGAGGCACTGTTAGTTATTCTAGTCATTTTAGTTTATTGTTTTATCAATGGTCATTATAATTATTCTTTTGCTTTATTTCCTTCAATTATAACTAGTGACAGGTATAGTTGCAATAAAGAGAGACTATCTTTCCTTTGTTCTTGTGGGTTGTTCTCGTGGGTTCGATAAACCTTGGAATATTCCAAGAGAGTGCTGCACCAATCCTGTGCAGTTGCAGGGCATCAGCACGCAGCGAGCATGACCTACAGCGGGGTAGGCTCAGAGGAGGCAGCCTAGTGGGAGTGCACATGTGAGAGGAGGAGCCACCACCACAAACACGGCCTCTCACCGCCGTTCGTAGTCTCCTATACTAATGTGCCATCACTACGGCCTCTCGTTGCTGCCCCCGATGTCACCATGTCGGCAGCGTCGCTAGTCCTCGATGTAGCACTGGACGACATCATCTTCACTTCTCCTATGTCGAATCTCTCTGATACCAATTGTTGGAGTTGAATCACTCAACTCTCTATCTTGCGTCACACACACGCACTGCCGAACTACAATTTCCCTCTCCGTTATTCTCTCTCAAAGAACAATGAATGAGTACAATATATAAAGCATAACTCGGTGCATGCGACAAGTAACAAACTTGACTACTTCCTACGCCTTACATACACAACATGCACACACATGCACCAGCTCCTTGCATGCATACGTCTACATACAACTAACTCACTAACAAACTACACACACGGCATGCAACAACTAACTCGTCCAAGTGTGCAGGTCCACGTCTTGCTGGCTCCTCACCATGTACTTAATTGCACATCACTCCAACTAAACAAAAATGCAAAACTAATAGCTAGATATAATGTCAAGATTAAAATCCAACATTATCGGCAGGGAAATACCAGAGTTCAGCAAGAAGAGAGCGTGAGAAGTAGGTGAGGTAGAGCTGTTTATCGAGTGACAGTGCGCCCACCTTTTAATTGGCCGATGCCTAAAAACTTCAACTTGGAGATGGAGCAATAAACTAACCTAATCTGATAAGAAGCAAAACTAAAAGATAATCTAATAGAGCACGGAGCTAATCTTATCAGAATGTGCCATTGGCAAATCTAATAGAGTTACTGTCGGATCTGGAAAAGCACAGTGAGCTAGTGTTGAATTGACACTCCTGGGGGCTTCTATTCCTTTAGTTGAATTGACACTCGGAATTTCCTTGGAATCGGACGGTGTCCCACGCATAGCCACCGTCCGATTCCAAGGAAATTCCGTATCGATGCTAGGTTTTAGGGGACTTTCAACCAAAGAAGACGAACTTTCAACTGACGCAAGATGATCCTGATTTGAAATTAACCTAGATTCAACAACGTTGAACTTCGGAGACTTTCAATCTAGATTCGAAGACTTTCAATTTCGAGACATTCAACTAAGATTCAAAAACTTTCAATTAGGGTCTTTCAATTGAGATTAAAAAACTTTCAAATTTGGTAGCTTTCAATCGAAATTTAAAAGCTTTAACCTATAGAGCAAAGGGGATTTTGAAACTTCCAACTCAAATATAAGATGTTTCGACTGGGGTTTGAAAAGGGCATCCGTGCTTTTGTTCTGTGAGGTGGGCCAGCGTGGTGGTAACCGACAGCGGCCGTGGTGGCATTTTGAAGTGACGGCATCCGTGCGTCCCGACCGGATTGGAAGCGTGTGTTGCATTGTGCGCATGTGTATAGATCACAAAACTTGCCAGGATGGTTCAAGTAGGTCTAAGTCACCTGTACGTCAGCCCTGATACAACCAATGACATAGCACATTAACTCATGTTGTGACATGGGGCTCTCATCTAGTCGCAAAAATCACTAACCGTAGACCGTTGATGCCTTGTCCACCCATGCAGCCTCTTTGATATCCATGATCGAGCACCTTAATTATCATGGCCATTGACTTTGCTCGATCTCAATTCCTTGCTCCCAACAACTATCGCTATCGCATGCATAGTCTAGACATTGACACGTGCCAACATCCTCACAATTGCCACAACTCATAGGGATGTCGAATGGGAGAGAAAATTGTAAAAGGTCAAAAACTCCAAGGGGTTGAGTGCAGATTACATGGCCACCCTCGTCATGACACACCCGCCACAGTGGCACGAGTCAACATACCATGTCCTTGCATGCTAATGACCTAGGGCGCAACTCACTTAAACAAGTGTAGTGATCTAGATATGCAGTTTGGGAGATCCATGACCTGGTTGAACCATCTGGACAAGTTTAGTGACCTGGAGTGCAGTTTACTAAAAAAAGAATCCCGCTCTAGGTCACCATAATTTATTGGAAAATTTGTCTCTGCAACAATCTTAAAAGTATGGTGTTTGTTAGAGGACATTAGATAATTGAAATTGTACTTATTATCTAGAACACACCATGCCCTTTAAAATAATACAATTTTGAAACATAGGAGAGAGAATTGGCGTGAAAAATCATATCTGCTGAACATTTTTTGAAAACAAGGTCTGTAGGGATCAACGATGGTTAAATTATCAGACCTGGCTGCTAAAAAATTGAAATATTTTTTTAAATGGAACCGTTCACACCCCTTCTCTCCTAAATTTCTAGTGTTTGTCAGAGAATTTTCAATTTTCTGGTTCCCCACAGCATTTTCAGAGTTGCCTAATTTATTTTACCCAAGGGCAAAGGCGGCCAGCCCGATCTTCCCGGCCCACTAGGCTTGCCGGCAACGGCCCAAGAACGGCCCAACCCCGAGCCCTCTCGTACTTCCGCCAACGTCTACTGCCATCAAAGGACTCCCCATCCGTCTCGATCTCTCGCCAGGTCCAAACTCCAAAGTATCTCTTCTGCTGCGAAACAATGGCCACGCCGCGTCGCCTTCTGCTCCTCCTCCTCGTCACCGCCCTCTCCCTCGCCCTCGCCGCCGCCTTCCAGTCCGACGAGATCCTCCTCCACGACGACGACGAGTTCGAGGGAGTCCGCACCTCCTCCCCCGCCTCGCCCCAGCCCCCGCCGGCGGTCTCCTCCCGCCGCCGATCCACCGACGCCTCGCCTGCGGCGGGTTCCGCCGAGTCCAACGCCGTGCAGTTCACTCTCGAGCACGACCTCGGCGCCGGCGCCGGGTTCGCCCCCGCGGGGTCCTTCTCCGCCCGCCTCAAGTCCTTCGCCCACGGCTCCCAGGTCCGCCTTAGCTCGCTGGCTGCCCTGTTTACCTGCCTGATCTCGTCGTTGTGGCTCTCGTTGCTTGCTGATCTGCTTGGTGTGCTTTCTGAACCTGTGGATCTATGGGACGGGTGGTATATGCTGTTCTGAACTTCTGATTGGGGGCGTGCTGAGTAGTAGTAGATTGATTGGTTGATGTAGTGCTCGGTGCAGCTGCGTCTAGCTTTTTCGTTGGGACAGGTGGTGAATTGTGTGCTTCCAATTTGTAGGGGAGGTGAATTGGATATTGGATCTGGTGATGGTGGTTGCTTTTCCTCTCTCATCTGTGTTACCTGCACATCATAACAATTTTGCATTCCATGAAAATATTCAGATCATTTGCATTAGCTTCCATGTAGTCTGTTTCCTGTTAAGCATGTGACATCCAAAGTTACATATCTTCTGTGTTGTTGTCATTACCTTGCGACAATGCCCACTTATGTGCCTTGTGTTTGTATTTTTGGAGGTTGTAGTTCATGGAGTTGCGATCCGTTTCGGATTTGTCCCAACACTCCATGGAATAATTCAATCTCTTACTAGCTCATAAATGTATAGCACCTAATAGAGTAGCTTAATATTTCTTTTCTTTGGATTTTGGATTCTATGTGCCAGTTGCCAAATGGCCCAAATCCCAGCAGCTCCTACCTTGAAGCTTGAACTAAAGCTTAGCTAAACCAAATCGCACCCAAACAATAAAATAGAGTAGCTCGCAAAGTTGCAATATATCCATCAACTGGGAATTTACAATATGATATCACAAACTTTATAGAGCAAACCCAATTGGCTGGCATTCTTGCCAAATGCAACGCTCCCTATCTCTACTTGAGCAGCTTTCTATTTTTTTAGGGGACTAGAGTATGCCCTAGAGTATGCCCAAGTGGGATTTGGAGCCAATCGTGTGCTGAGTTCTTGTGAATCACTGTAATGGTTTATCTAGTCAGGAGTTGATTGATTGTTGGAGGTCATTTCTTGTTTCACTTTTGCAAAAGAGCATTGATTCAGCTGGAAGTTGGTGATCCATTCTTCTGTACAAAATTTGGTGATGTAGAATGGTTTTGTGTCGGTTCTTCACCCGAAGCAAGGAAACCTATTGCGAATTATGTTCTGGTTAATAATTAGTTTCGTTTAGTAATAGTTGATGCTTGTTGATACTTTTCAGTCCCTCTTCATTCTTTGGTTAAATTTGGAAGAAATGTACTTTTGCTTCCGAATTATTGTTTGCTATTTTGCTAGCGTTCTAGTTTTACTAGTTTTGTTGATGAAAAATCAACCATGTCAGCTACTTTTAAGTTAACCAGGTGTTAGGTTTCTTTGTTCTTTCACTGTAAGTGGGAGAGCTATATTTCTAATTTGACTCCTGTCATGGATCAGACTCTCACTAAGCTTCGCTTTACGAGGAATGAGTTGACTGAGGATGAAAAAGACGCATTTAAGGTAACTTTTGTCCATTTTTTTATCATGATTTCATTTTTTGTTTTTTTTTTGTCAACTTATTTGGTGCTTCTGCATTTGTTTGTCATTGCAGAAATTACTGAAGGAAGATGGTTTTTATACGATTAGGCTACCGTCTAATGTATTGGACCCTACAAGAAAATATTATGTTGTTTCCTCAATCAAAGCTGTAAGCTGACTAACTTTGGGGTGTTTCTCTCCACCTTATTGTTGCTAAATGCTGTATCGTATCATCAGTCCAATGGCCACATATTGAAATCATTGCTTAACAACTCAAGCCTGTGCATCTGCTCAGCATGTATTTTTTTTTGTTTATTATGGAATAAAAGATGCATGCACATTTTATTACAACAGAATCAACTAATATGATAATTTAAATTAGCTCAAAGAAAAAGCTAATGCAACACGCATAGCATATCAAAGAAGCATTGATTGCAGATTTGGAATGTTTTTCCTATTATGAGAATTATTTGGATTCTAGAATTGTTTTTTCAGTTCCTGAACTGCCTTACCCTTCACTCTGTATTTTTCAGAGATGCATTCCACGTGATAGCTTGGATGAACATATTGTTATCCACATGGTAATTCTCTCCATTTCTTAATTTCTACTCGTATATGCTCCTGTGGAGTATCATGGTGATGGAAAAAAAAACTGATACAGCTCAACAAACTATGGGTAATTTTTGTTGATAATTACATCATGCTTATTAAGGCGTCGCTAGGCGGCGCTAAGCGCCGCTAGCGGTAAGCGCGTGAGAGTCAAGCGTCGCCGTCGCCTTGCCGTCGCCGTCGCCTTGCCGTCGCCGTTGCCGTCGTGCGGCGTTGGAGAGCAGATCCGGCGGTGGCGGGCGAGGAGGCCCATGCGCCGGATCGGGCGGGAGAGCTCGGGCGGCGTTGGGGCCGGGCGGACAGGAGGGGAGCGAGGAAGGCCGGCGCGTCGGGAACCAGCGGAGCGGCGGGCTTGGGAGTAGCAGGGAGCAAGGAGGGAGGGGGAGGAGCCGCCGGGAGGGAGAGGGGGGAGGGAGGAGCCGCCGGGAGGGAGAGGGGGGAGGGAGGGAGAGGCGCCACCGGGAGGGAGAGGGAGAAGGGAGGGAGGGAGAGGCGCCGCTGGGTGGGGGAGAAGGGAGGCGCCGCCGGGAGGGTGGGGGAGAAGGGAGGGGGAGGCGTGAAGTGAGGAAGCCAGGGGATGGCCCGATGGAGATTAGGGTATAGGGGAGATCTGCCTGGACCGCTGGTTGGGCTGGCCCAACGCCTTGGCCTGCCTCATCTTTTTTTTTCTTTTATGTTATAAAGCTAGGATCTTCTATGGCTTCTATGGTTATGCTTATGGTGTAAGACCATGAATCCATGCTAGTTGGTGAACCTAAGATGTATACCTCTTCACGCCTTAAGATGCGTAAGGCGTCGCCTCGCTTTACGCCTTACCGCTTAAAAGGTGTGAGGGGGGTGGGTCGCCTCGCCTCACCTTACCGCCTTAATAACCATGAATTACATGTCCTGTGTAATTTACGGAATTCTGTGAAGTGATTTTGTTGCTGTTTGATTGTTAGCTACTGCTAGTTATGTGACATTAGGCCACGTTGTACATTCCATTGGTTAGGTTCAGCCTAAATATTTGTGTTGTATGGTCTCAATAGCACACCATTTTCATGCTGAGTTTATTTTATTACATATGTGCTTCCTATGGAAAACGCTGTATCCAAATCTTCCCATGCTGTCATATTTAGAAGAGCAGATGGCCTCTTTCACTTTTTGACCTTTGCCCTCTCATTTATTTGAAAACCTGCGCCTATACTGAGCATGTAGCATGGCTGTTCCATGAACTTTTAATATGATCTTTAATCTTGGTGACAAACCGGTGGTGCAACTTAATGATCTTTAATCTTGGTGACAAACCGGTGGTGCAACTTAATAGTGCATTGTTTACACAATAAAATGCTAGATGGAACAATTGTCATTTTAAATAGATGAATATCAATAGAGTTTTTCTTGGGTGTTGGCTCACGTTAAGCTTTGTTGATACCTTATTTGCAGGATGGTGTAAATGTTTTGGCCATTAATTATGGTTCTGTTGGTGGATGCCAATATCCCCGGCCATTGAAAGTAGTAAGTTATCTTGATTGAAATCATATTTATGGGAGTTACATGTAGTTAATAATTGATAGTAAGAACCTCTAACCTTTTGACTGTAAATTCCAAGCAAAACACACTTGGGTCTCTCTCATTATGAACAGGACTTGTAATCTTGCTCTTGTTTCCGCATGGCATTTCATTTGCACAACGAAACAAGATATGATCTAGTTGTGGAAGGACTTTTAGGACAACATGTTGTCTGCACTAATTATATTTACTGAATATAGGTATCTGCTTTGTTAGTGAGCTTACAGAAACCTCACATGTAAAAATGTTGAGAGCTGTGCTGTCTAGTCCTAACTTTCACCAAATTATGGTATATTTGAAGCAACATGGCAGAAGGATGCCCTGTAGCCCCCCCCCCCCCCCCCCATATTGTGTTCATTAATATTAATGAATAACTCGAGAAGGTTATATTTATGTGCTTAAATTAATAAATTCTTGTTTCAGCCATCAAAATGGACATTCAATTCATACACTGTTCTGAAGACTGCTGAACAAGCACCAAGGTAAATTATTGCTTTATTGAGGTTAAGAAAATAAGGAATAAATAGAGCACCCTAAAGCTGATACTTAACATTTATCTAAGACAGCGTTGCACATGAGCAAAAATCTATTGCTGCTCGAGCAATCTCAATGCCGCCTTGGCTCAAATGACACCTGGTTCCAATTTCTTACAAAATTGTGCACTTGCAGAACTCCATCGTTTGTAGATCAGTTAATGGAGTCTGAAAATGGACTTGGTGAAGTGGTGAAACCACCTGAGAAGTCTTTCTGGGCTAAATATGTGAGTAACAGTTGTAAATATCGTCTGTATATTGTTTAACTTCTCCTTTGGTGTCTATATATCTTAAGAAGTTGTTTTCTGCTCTTCCCTTTAGTCTGACTCCTGCTTGCCGCTTTGCAGTGGATGTACATGATTCCTCTTGGTCTCATTGTCATGAATGCTGTCACGGCGGCAGCAAACATGCCAGAGGAGCAAGCTGGAGGGCAGGGTCAACCTGGAGCACAAAGGGCGCCAAATGCTGCTCCGAGGAGAAGATGATGGCTACCTATCTGTTTCCCATATCCTAGGTATATTATGTGGCTAACTATCTCGGTATCACATCCTTGTTCTGTGTTATCATATGCTGATGTTGTCATTAACTTGCCTTCATCTCTCCCTATTGCCTTAGACTTAGGAACACTTGGCAAGTCCTTCTGTGCTTTTCCAAGAGAAATTTGCACTTTTCCTAAGCAATTGACTGGTCGGAATACGCATTACTGTTAGTAACGAGTTGACATCAAGCACTTTAGGATCTAGCCACCTGTGCAGTGCCTCCTTAATTCCACACTTCTCTAAGTTATCCTCTTGCGAATGCACACTTGTATTCACTGAGAATTTCTTGTGACTAGCAATAAATTATATTCTTTTCATGGAATGCTCCTATTGTCTAGCTTCTGTCTTATTTACTAAGAAATTATAAATTTCTTACCAGATAATTTTATATCTCGCCAAAATGGTAACACACCAATAATCTTATGCTCAAAATCATTTGAATTTCAGATTCACGAAGAATGGACAGCCTGTACCTGCGGGGATAGACTCGCTTATTGCATTCAGAAACTCCCTTGTATCAGAATCACCTCAGAAAGGTGGCATCTAAGCACACGCACTACGAGTCTTTAACCCAGTGCAGATTGTATGTCTTGTTATTGGGTGCGAGCTTCATTTACCGATTTTGAATCCTGGATGTTTCATTTGTAGATCATCCTTTTGTGCTAACTTAATTTGCTATTTCCATAGACAATAGCCAGACGTTGCAAGTCTCTCCACGTAGTATGCCGGAGTTGATGCCTTGTGGAATTGGACATACATATGAGGTATTTGTAACACCTCGGTCTAACACTCTAACACTGAGCTTAGAATGTTATCTAAATCATTATCATTAACAAGTTAAACTATAATTACCAATAATTCTAGCAAGCTAGGTATAGAATAAAACCTCATAACGGGTTACAAAAAGCAAATTTAACAATGCAAATGCGTAAAGGATCAACTTTCACAGCTTTCGCACACGTCAAGAATGCTTAGGTTATTACATGTCTGAGAACTGCTTTAGTCACGTGCGCTTGAGAAACGCCAGAACCATGTACTCAGGAAATTGGATGGCAACAAGTGATAAAATCAAATTAATATTAAATCATCTAAAATTCTAATCATTAATGTAATAATAATAATAAAGTATAATAATAGGTAATAAAGAATGTGCAATGATTGCATGTGATGCACATGTTTCACTCCATCTCATGTATGACACACCTCAATGATTATCTAGAAACAACAACGAATCAAAAGTTGGTCTAATACCGAACAAATACATCATAAAACAGTAAACAAACAATTTATCATTCAATTAAAACATATCATCGTCATTCTCATACTCAATTAACTATATCATCGTTCATGTAGTTAAGTAACACAATTAATTTTTCATGTATGCAATGTTCAAATATGCTCCATGCTCATATGCAATACAATCAACTGATGCCGGTATTGCGAAGTGATTACGTGTCGATGAACTACTCTATTCTAGTCCCGTGAAGTCTTTACCGAAGTAGGATTTTTTCTAGAGCTCTCTGGACTAGTCATGTAACCTTACCAAAATAGCAAAATAACTTTCTTATCGACCAAGCTTGTGTAACTCTTGTCATGATACATGCAAATGATACATCCTTTTCATTATCCATTACCATCATTACCATGCCATCTCCATATCATGTTATCAACATATCATATCATATCATATCATCATCATCATCATCATCATCATCATCATCAATATATCATGGTATTTAAATAAGCATAAATAAATGTCATGGCAAGTTAATTGCAAAGACAATGACAAACAGGCACATGTCTACCGCTCTACCATGCACTTGCCTTTTAGCCACGAAAGTCAGAACGATATAGAGGCAGTACCGAGCTAGAAGCAACACTCTTTGGATAAAAATCATTAATCTACCATGCCACTACAGTACACGAACATCAAACAACTCAATATTGCTGTTACACGCAAACCTGACACAATTAACCCATCTTCACCGGACAACCTACTCGTTGTCCCGATGATTAAACATCCATAACTTTTACTCCTGGAATCCAAATATAGAAAACTCAATATTTTTCTAGAATCTACACAAAATTTACTACACTTTCCTAGTTATGCAAATTCTCTGATTATGCAATCTAATTCCCTGTTTTCAACCTCGAAGGTTAATACGAAACTTTACAAAACAACAGAGTTTACAATTTTATAACTATTTTTCCACCACATGAAAAATAGCAAAACATATCACTTCTGGAAAATACAGAGAATTATCTAACTAAACCTAATTATGACCACAATTTAAGTCGACCAACTACTGCACGTAAATAAAAGCGATCTACACTACTGCTATTAATGATGACAGGATTATGGATAATAGCACTCTAGAAGCCATAACTTGTCAACCACTTAATTAAATCTAGTGGTCTTGTACTCTATAGAAATCTTATAAAATTATTTACAACTGTTCTAACATGGCAAAGTTATGAATCAGGATGGAGATACCACAGAACTCCCCCGCAAGATTTTGCAGCACAACTAACCGAAATAGGGCATCACCAATCTACCAATTCCTGCTATCAATCTACTATAGCCTTCGATTAAACATCAATCTAATACAAAGCAATGATTTCCAGATCGCCACCCCTCGAAATCTGACGACGATCAGGGTTGGATCATGAAACCCTAAATCTTCCTCTTTTCTTCCTCCTTTTCTTCTCCTTGCTTCTTCCTTAACAGCAGCAGCACCACAGCAGCATTTATGTTATTCATTTATGTGATTGCAAATAAAGGTAGAACCATAAATGCTTCCCTAATTAAGATAATCGTCAATTGTTAATGAGAATCTCTAGAGTGCAATTAGTGTGCATTAATATTGGGGTTGAGTATCAACAAGAGTTGAATGGATGAAATTTAATAATTAATTTATATTTAGGTGTGTTTGTGAAAATATTTCGAGTTTCGGAGTTCGTGACTTCTATGGTAGCTGAAATTTGTTTTATCGAAGTGAGGTGTTGGAAAGTTTCCTTGGTTCAAAAGTGATTTATATGATTTTGTCTTAAAAGTTCTTATATTATTTCTTTTTCCTCCTCTTTTTCCCTAATTTCTTCCCTAACACCAAATCCCCCTTTTCTAATTCTCTTTTAGCTTCTTAAATAAATAGGATATTACATTCTACATCCCTTAAAAAAATTCGACCCTGAATTCTCTACTCGCTAATCTACACGAAGGACAAACCAAACTGAAATAAAGCAACTTTTAACACATACCCATCGTGAACAACTCCTGGTACATCTTGTGCATGCGAGACTCCAATTTCCAAGTCACTTCCCACTCGGTTTGATATAACCACAACACTTTGACATACTTCAACATTTTATGCCTCAACACCCTCTCCGACTCCTCCAGTATATGCATCGAACGAGACTCGAAGATGAGGTCTTGCTCGATGGTCAACGGCTATAACAAAACCTCATGCTCCGAATCTCCTAGGTACTTCCTCAATGTTGAAAGATGAAAGACGCTGTGTACCCCGCGCATGGACTTGGGAAGGTCCAAGCGATACGCCAATTTTCCAATTCACGAAACTATGGAAAATGGTCCAATATACTTTGGGCTAAACTTCCCTTCGGTACCATACCGTACAATGCCTTTGGTGGGAGATACTCTTAAGAGCACCTGAGCACCAAACAGTCACCCTTTTCTTTGCTAAACACACAAAGCATGCACAAACGCACAACCTTCACATTAACACAAGGAACCTTTACTCCAACACTCAATCGATCACTTCACCTTTGCAAGGAGCATCTCTTTTGATAAGGGAAGCACAAAGAACTCGTATTAAACCAACTCTCTTATAAAAAGAACCCAAACTGAAAACAAATGATTCACAATGCAACTACTCATTATCAACTTCCCTCTAAAAGAGCCCAAATCCAAAATCGAAAGATCATCATGAAAACTTTCCCTCTTTCCAAGTAGACAATTTGCAAATAAACACCACTTAAGCCAAATGTGAAATCACTCAACCGCATCAAATTAACAATTTCCCTTTGTCTTTAAAAGGAAAGATCCATGCATACCAACGTAAAACCAACTCATTTTGCAAGTAACATCGGTCATAAACACATAACTCAAACAAGAACTAAGAGGGTATTTCACTACCCAAGAAAACATACTTTTTTCTCAATCTTTGTTTTAGGAATAAAATTCCTCTTAAATCATGGGATTCCAAATCATCGCATCACACTTACTCATTCCTCTTAAATTAGCAACCTCAAAGATATGCTCAAACCGAAAGCTACGCCCATAACAATCTAGACAGGCTCTACTAATCCATAAAAAGATACTCTAGTCAACTCCTCCATCAAGGAAGTATTTTGACAAACAATTCCGAATAAATCTCCATCTCCTCAATTCTATAAGGATAATCACCTTGAATACTCCAGCACACACATGCATTTACCACAACCGAATGAATTCTAGCAATGATCAACACAATTCTCAGAATCTACTTTGTTTTACTACTTCCACACATAATCATGGGCAACCATAGTTATAGCATAAAGTACGCAGCTCAATTTCAACCTCCACAACTCCTATAATAAACTTCCAGTATAATTGAAAAGGAAATCCTCCAAATCCGATGACTAAAATTCCCGTAGTCCAAACATACTCAATCATTATAACATCAACAGGTAAATATAATCCCCACCGACTTCTCTTTAGAAAGATTCTAACTCTAATAGGGATATTCACTAGAAATCAAGTCATACCCTGACAATAACTCAACTATCATCACTATTCCATTGACTATTACAACGATTAAATTACCTCATCAATCTTAGATTCTCAATAAACCACACCAACCAATTTCATCTACCAAGTCTAGCAAGTACAAAATTAGCATACTCTAATTAATTGATCAAGATCCCCAAATCATTTGATGATTCCAATAACCCACCATCATGAACAAAAGATCTTGATCCACAATTCACCATAGGTTCTACTAATAGCAACAATATAATAAATTTTTCTCCAACAACAATCATTCCATATTTTCAAGTTCTCTCCAAGAACTATAACCTGAGCTCAATTCATCCTCCTATGTACTTCAAACAACTTGGCACCCAAAGTCTCTCAAAAACATTAAGTTGACCACTACTATCTAGTTGCCACTATACACCCTAAAAGACTTTGTAAAATGAATATGTTATTCTTTTCTCAAGAGAAGAGACAAATAAAAATAATTTTTAGCATACAAAAAACATTAACCACATGTAGTAAGCACAAATACAAGAGAAAATAATTAAATAACAAGTAACCCTGAAAAATAGGAGACGAAACTGTAGTTAAGATACACATATCCCACAAGAAGAGAAAACCAAACCTCGACATGCAAGAATAAAACATTCATATTGAAACTCAAGAAACTTTCATACAACAAAAACAGAAAGGTTAAGCATACCCTAATATGTCGCAAGTCAAAAGACTTGACTCCAGCCTCAAATATTTCTACTACTGGAGAAAGAACATGAGCATTGGGTGGATGGAGCCATTAAGTGAAATAGGAGGTTAGAACCTCCACTAATATTTTCAACAATACTCAATTTCATTAAAACCTGTGTTAGTTAAAAATGCTAGGTCACATGACTTGCTTACTACTTGATTTATTTCAACAAGTGTCGTTATGCAACCAAAAGAACCACAAGCCCTCCCTTTGATCAGCCTTGCATATTATATAACTAATTCAGTGTGTTGGCTCGCTGAGTATGGCTGTGTACTCACACCCACTCAATATTATTATTCAGTAAGTGTAAAAGAAGACTATGTGAGCGCTTATGAGCATTCGTCCATATTGAAAATCAAGAAGGCCAAGAACAAGGCCGCGGGCCCCAGTCGATTGCCTGTGGGTATATCGTGAGGGTCCCACCTGTTATGTTTTTAATTCTAATTCCTCTATTGTTATTTGAAAGGTATTTGGCTTGGCCGAGCATTCCGTAAGTAAAAAGCCGTAAGGTATATTTACGATTTGTTTATTATTATGCAATAACTTTACATTTACGCGCTATGTGGCTGATATTCAATGATGTAACTGTGTGCACTAGCTACTGATCGAGGGACTGGTTGTGATACCCTGTTTAAGTAATTGAGTAACTAAAAGAATTAAAAGGAAAATAAATAGAATTAGTAATGGAAAATTTCAGAATTTTAGTGGATTAGGGAGTAGTGGGCCGCCGGCCCATAGCCCAAGTGGGAGAGCCGGCTTTAAGTTGGAGAAGGGGAAGCTAGCCAAAACCCTACCACCTGCCCCTGCGCCTCCACCCTGCTGCCGCATCCATCTGTTCTCCCTGCTGCCGCTTCCTTGTGCCCAGCTGCCTCCCTGCGTCTGCCATCTACATGCGCTGCTAATTCTGCATGCGTTGCCGAATCCACAAGCTGCATGCCAGCCCATGCGCTGGTTTTCCATCTGCTTAATTCCCTACGCCATTTGCTGTAGGCTGCATGCAAGCCTCTGCATGTCACCCTTTTGTGCTACTGGAAGAAAGACAGAGACAGAGACAGAGAAGGGATCTTGTGCTACTTGTGCATGCGTAAGCCTCGCCGTTGCCGGAGGGCAGCCACCGGTGCCGGATGCCACTGTCGTGCAGCCGCCGCCGACCCGCCGTCGCTGCCGAGCGCCGCTGCCCTAGCTTGCCGTTGCTACCCTTGCTGTCGTGGCTAGCTCTTGCTTGTACGTGTACATGGCTAGCTCTTGCTTGTACGTGTACATGGCTACATGCTAGTGCTGCATGTGTGCTGCCGAGAGAGAGAAAGAAGAAAAGGTAGAACTTACGTGTACTACTTAGCTACTAGATAATGTGCTTCATGTTTTTATGGTTGTGTGTTGAGATCTACACTAGGAGGAAGGAAGGAAGAGAAAGAAAAGGAGGAATTGAGGAAAGTAGTCGGGATTTTGGCGTTCGTCCTGGGTAACGATCTGTTATTTTTTCTATCTGTTTTGTTAATTTAATTAGAGATTAAAGAATCGAGATTAGAGAGGATACAAGCAATTTCTAGTCAAGGGAACGATTAATGGAATGGTTTATTTTGCTGTACTATTGTACAATTATTTCGGGTACCGTAGGGGCGTAATTTGAGGATGTATTCTACTAGATAATTGTAGAGAATTTTGGCAGCTTTTCGTAGAATATTTAATTATGTCGATCAGATGATTAGATTTCGAGTTACGAATTTTGTAAGCCTGTTGTCTAGAGAGTTGTCGTCTTTTGGCAGCATCTTGGTAATCTATAGATTAAAATTAGTACATGAGATAATTAGTGCTTTTGCTCTACATGAAAAGTGTAGATAATTTCTTAAGCGTTCCAGAGAGCCCAAGAACATAATTTTTGGGTGAGTAGAACATAAGTTATGATAATTTTAGTGCTGGGACAACGGGTAATGTATCTGGTAGTTCTGAGTAAAAAGGTCGGTTTGGTGTAGACGTGCGATTACGGTTAGAATAAAGTGTAGGAGTTGTAAAGTATGTTTTTTTGAGATGTGTGTTGGATTGTTTGTCTAGGAAGTGCGGTCTCGTGTGCGTTGTCGCCGTTTCGCTCTCCAGCGTCAGAAGGATAAGAGGCAAGTGCATAGTAGACAGTGGTCGTTGGTTGATCACTGTATGCTTTACCATTTATTACCATTAAATTGCCGTGCTTTTACTTATTTAATTGCAAGTAATGTTAATGGTCAATATTTATTCCATATTGTTGGATACGATATTGTTGGATAATGGTAATGTTGATGGAACTATGAATATTTATGCATTCATAAGCATCATTGCATATGAGAAGGTGATCATATTGATCACAACTCCACGGGAGTGGAGGAGGTCCCCAATCCTTGAGGAGGACGGGCTTGAGAGTGTGTCATCGAGGGGTGAACACTCATGCTATACCGGTATACGCAAAAGAAGTGCATGTGGACATGTAGTGTAGAGATGCATAGAATGAAAGATAGTTGATGATTGAATATGTGAATAAAGAAAGAGAATTGAATGATTGAGCATGAGAATGAGGAAAAGAGAACAATTAATGTTGATGATGATATTGTGTACTGCGGCTTAATCATTGTGCATTGCTCACTATTGTGCATGCTGAGTCGTAGACTCACCCTTGCTCTACTATTGTTTTTAGGTGATCGTTGACGATGCTTCGCTTGGAAAAGGGCTAGCACACTTGAATCCACATCATATACGTACATGTTTACTTGGTCCATTGGATATGAGAACTCACTTTATCGATTGATGATTTATAGCTAAGACATGATAGTATTGGCTAGTCTTAGAAGATAGGTTGGAATTTATTATTCTATTAGTAGATTTGCTTGGATAAGTTTTTACGTTGATCTGTGTTTATTACCTTGCCATGTTCTTATGAGTTAAATAACCATAATTTCTTTATAGTTATACTTGTGTTGTTGTGACCCATATACGGGTTTCATCTTTGATATGCTTGCTGTAATTTAGTGATAATTGTTGTTAAAATTGACAGTTAGGTTAGTTTAATGGCATTCTGGGCTTCGTGTTAGGCTGGGGTGTTACACTGGTGCTATATACACAACGGATTCCCAAATGACAAATTTGGGGTCCGATAGAGTTGGTATCAAAGCCATATTGACTGTAGGTCATAACCTTATTTAGCATGGTTGTTAGTTTCATTATTAGAATGTTTCAAAATCCATTTTCACCTACAAAAGCTTTATGAAAAATATAAGTAATACTGCTTGTTGTCATCCCTCTTAAAATGGTTCTCTCTTACCCATACTAGATCCTGGCAGCTTTAATTTTCATCATTACCCTGCCATGTTTCGAAAACTCTATATCCCCAAAACCATCCTAACAAACGCTTCGTTGAAGGTACATTGAAATTTTAGTTTTGGGACAAATCTACAAAGTTTGTTTGCAAAATAAACCCTTCCGGTTTCATTTCAAAAATCTTCTTCCGTGAACCAAATGGTTCAAACACAAAGTTTATTTTCAAAAAGTTGTTCCCCAAAAGCTTCTTCCAAAAAGGTCAACCTCCGGGTTTTATTTTAAAATGCTATGATGCTAAAGTTAATGTTTTGAAAACTAAGTTTCAAAACTTCCATCAACAAAAATTTGGTTCCAAAAGTTACTCAAAAACCTAGTCATGGTATTTATTTGTCCAAACTTGTTTTCAAAACCAAACTTTGTGACCCACAGTCTTCATAAGTTGTTTATGAAAATTTCTTGTTTAAAATTAAGATTTCAAATTCAAAATTCCAAAACCCCTTTTTGGAAATCAGTTTGGTAAAAAAAACTCTACTACCGAATATAGTGATATGAGTATTATTGTTGATCCAATCACTTCTGAATACTCTCCTTTCTTTTCTTTTGATTTTGAAAGATAATCGATTTCCTCCTCCCTTGCCCCTGCTTCAAAAACTTAAGTTCAGATACGTAATGGCTTGTTAGGATATGTTAATCTCATTTTGAGTAACCCTTGTGCACTGAACTATGCATTCCCATGTGTGTATTTCCACGAGTATATGTTGTACTGTCATGATATTTCAGTTGGATCTTGTGTGTTGCCTATTTGCCTACGGGTGTCGTATTTCGCAGTCATGAGAAAAGCGTGTTTAAAAATTCATGTGCTTTATTGGAGACTTCCCGGCTGCTTTTGTGTTTTATATTGGATTTTAAAGAAAAATGGGTTTCACTACCTTATTCCCGCAATCCTTTTCCATATCTCATGCTATTCCCTTTCATCCCTTGCTGAAAGCACCACCGGACATCAAGACCAACATAGCGAATATAGAAGATTGGAACAAGCCAGTATCAATTAAATGGGAGTCATGTAAGGTAGTCTAGACAATGGATTGACACATGCTATATTGTCGACACCCGAATTTACACATCCGAAACCCTCTATATATTATGAACTAGTCCCACGATCAGTAGCTAGCTCATACAGTGAAACATCGATAAAATACCACCCATTTAACGATTTAACTAAAAAGGGAGCAAAATAACAAAATAGTAATTATAACTTGACCTTATGATCAACGTTGACTTAACCTGCCATGCAGGGCTTAACAAACAAACAAACTCTTTAAGTGGAAAAGAAACTTGAAGAGGCCAATCAATATGTCCACAAGCAATTGAGTGGAGAACGTATCCGAATTCGCGAAACCTTCAAAGAACTCTTAGTAGAAATCTTGAGCAGCCTGACTTCTTCAACTGAGTAGCAAAGTTTAAAGCTGTGAATACATAAAGTAATCAACAAGTCATAGGCAACAGTATGCAATTAATATTTATGCAAGGCTTGATCAAAGGAATAGTTGTATGATTCTTTTGCAGAAAATAGGTATTGACAGTAAATACAGTAAGTAGATTGCAAAGCGTAATTTAAAAGATAATAAATAAATAGAGTAAATAATTTCTTTGAAACAACGAGTGAACTTCCCATTCACTTCCCATCCAAACCACCAAATGAATAACCCATCCACAAAGCAAACATCATATTCACCAAGTGAACTTCCCATTCACCTTCTGACCAAATTTTTATAAAACTCTACCTCTCGTGTGAAATCACCGAGCATTGTTTATAATTGGGGACACGACTATTTAAACAGTTTTAACTCCGCAGAGGTTGTACAACTTTACCCACAAGAAATAAATCAACTTATAATGTCCGTCCACACACTTTCGTAGGTGTGCGACTAAGTGATTATCACAAGACCTTTACAAAGCTCATTCTTAACCTAGTTCTATTCCCTAAGGTTTCAACACTGAATTTCTTCCTAACCAGATAGGGTCCTCCTCTTGCGCCATCGTGAGCATACGTCCATCCCGAATCTCACACCACCAAAATAGAATCAAAATTGTGACATTGCTAATTAATTAGTCAGGTCCATCCCATACTGGACATATGGTTGTACGATATGACTTAGTTCAATGACACACAAGATTAAGTCATTGACAATTACTCAAGCGAGTCTGCCTCATCCCAACAATGTGTTGTTGGTGATATGCCCTAGAGGCAATCATAGAGATGATTGTATCACGTCTATGTTTACGAGTTATAGAATAAATGTTATTATGTTCTGTGGATGAATTATCATTTATAAAGATTAACAAGTATGCGACTTGTTAGTGAAGCTCTTTAAGTTATATGATGTCATTCTAAATATATATATCCCTGGTCGGATATCACTAGTCGAGACACCAGTGACGTATCGACAAACACATTTATTGATTGATGACCATGTTTCACCGGTCATGGATATGGGGATATCGAATCAATAATATGAACACATTTTAGAGAACATGGTGTTGGATTGCCCCACGTTGAGATATTATTGAGATTGTTATGGTTTTATATATCATTAGTTGGTCTCGAGCAATGATGATATATAATCCTTGGACCTTAGATCAGCATATTTTCCTACATGTGTAATACTATACTTAGGGGTTGTCAAACGCTACTCCGTGACTGGATAGTTATAAATGTAGCTTTTAGGTATGCTATGAAACATGCAGAGCGATATGACTGGTTTGATATGAGATTTGCCCCTCCTAACATAACAGGAGAGATATCTCTGGGCCCCTCGATGTGGTCGGATAAAGAAAGTGCATGGCCATGCCACTAGTGGTTGAAGAGTCGACCACATGAAGCTATCCGTCACTTGATTGAGAAAGTATTGAACAGTCCATGGATGACAAAATATCTCACCTGGAGTTCAACTAGATATCGTGAGGCAAAGGGAGAATATGCAAGCAGGTCGTTCAGTCTGACCATACATGAAATGGTAGTATGGAGATACGGACTGATCATATATTGGTCGAATATGATCACTAACTGGTCAGTGAATAAGGAGTTATGAACTAGTCGTGACTAATTATGAACTGGTCGTGTGGAGACACGAGCTAGTCGTAAGTCATAAGGACTTGATCACAGATTGTATTACATAAGGTTCTCCGATATAATATTTATATGTGTTCAGGAATTGTTATGTCCTAGTAGGAACCACTGACGACTCGTTGTCGAAAAGGAGTTTCCGAGCTACAACCGATTACACTTGAACCTATAGGGTCACACACTAAACGGGTTGGAACAAACGAGTTTAGATAGGATTCGTTATGGGCTCTTTATAAGGGGATGCAATAGTTGATACCTAAGAGTAGCTCCACCGAAACCCTAGCCATCATCTTCTCGAAAGCTCTACCATGCACGTTGGTGCTAGCACACCGGCATACGACATTCCACCCCTAGATGTGTGGATACCGTAGAGGCACTGCTACGCTGATTGAGGACGATCCACGACCTACGCAAGGAATGTGATAGGTTGCTGGAGGACATGATCGGTGCCGAGGATGTTGGACGATCGACTACGACCACCACAACGACGTGCTCGATGTTGGATCAGGCTACTCAAACTCTTCTTCCGCTGCACTGCGCGTTTATTGGTAACAATCTATGATCTCTTGTTTGCATGACTTTCTAGTTTACGTGATAGATTTTTGAATTGCAAGCTAGTGCAGCCTACCCGTATCCCTTCATATGTTACCCGCACCCCCTTTATTGCACGATCGCTCGCCTGAGCAAATAATCATTTTTGTTTAACCAAGACCAATGACATACCCAGCCATGACACAACAAATTTTAACAACGGTGCCTACCTGCCACAATTCCATATATCATTGAGTCAAATTAACATTACTAAACATGCGACATGAGCCCATCGTATAACTAAGCATGACTAAGCATCTCTACGATACCCATTTTGGTGATACAAATATGTCCAACTAGTAAAGACCATCCTACGGTGACAAATAATTTATGGTATTCAAATAATCAATGGAGACATAATGACAAAGAGGTGATTAACTATTCCCAAATGTAGTTGACATAAAAGTAGCATGCAATTTAATATAAAACAAGATACTTTTGAAAAACATAAGTTTAATATAATCAATGGATTACCAATTGCCTTAGCTTTGCTCAGTTACCACACATTGATCTTCAAAACTTGCTATTTCTCCTGCTCCTTGAAATAGATCGTTTAACGAGAGAGAAAACGACAAATGAAACACAAATAACTCCAAAAGAAAATCAAATAAAATCCAAAACAAGAAAAATCAACTCTAAATGAAAGCTCAATTTTAGACGAATTTAGGATCTTGAACGGACTGAATCAGAGTTTGGACGAAGGAGAACAGACTCTCGGAAGATTAAAATGTAAGAAAAAGAGAAAGAAAATCCCGGATTACTGTGTGAGCAAGAGAAATTTTTTTTGGCTAGAATTAAATTTAAAAAGAAAAATAAATTTAATCACCGACATGTGGGCCCATCATCTATAGACTAGGTCCATGGAAGAAGGGTCTACGGTGCATGATGCACTAGATCTACGGAACAGTAACTAACAGGTGGGGTCCACATGGCAGTTTCTCGGTTCACAGTGAACCAAGTCCATGCGTTAGGGTTTGGGACGGTGCCATGTTAGCAATGACGCACGGTGACACATAGGCAGCTAGGGCTTAGGTGGCGTTGAGGTGGCAGACACACAAGCGTTGGTGCTGAGATGGTTGCTGATGAGGACGACACGCGACGGCAACGACACAAATCTGTCAACGGCGAATCTAGCGAACGACGGCGATTCAGGGGACACAGAGGGGCGCAACTGAGAGAGGAGGTGATGACAGACTCACCGAAACTTGCACTGGGATGAGAGGACAACGGAGGCAGCCGACGACAAGAGTTGAGCAGCGGTAGTGCACGATCTTCAACGAAGTCGAGGTTCCGACAATTCTCCAACGAAATGTAGGGGAAGGCGGTGAAGATCAGGGCGATGCAATTCCAACAGAGGCAGCGGCAACAAATGAGGACCACTGATGATGACACAAATCAACGATGATGGTGATAGTCTTCAAGCTTCACTCCCGACTACTTGGCGACGACATCGAGGATGGCGGCTAGGGCTTCAGGTGTGACGTGACGCGAGGATGTGGAAACCAAGGGGCGACGGGCATTTTAAAGGCAGCGATGAGGTATTTAGGACAGACACGACGGCGGAGTTTGAACCAGAGATGAAGACGAGGCTGGCGTGGACACGAACACTTCTAATAGGTGGGACCCACTCGTTAGCGGCAGCGGATGCAAGCGGACGCAAGCGCGACGCGTGGTAAGGTGCGCGGCGGGCTGGGCTACGAGGAGATGGGCTGCATGCGCAGAGGTGGGCTAAGAATGGGAATGGATTGGGCTGGAGGAAAAAGATTGAGCCCAAAGGAAAATCCGAAAAAGAAGGAATTTTCGAATTACCAAGAAAGGATTAAAAAAATCAAGCTCAAAGAAATAGCAAATAAACTCCAAAATTTCCCAGAAAATTCCATAAAATACTCTAGAACTCAAGGAACCCAAATGAAATGGTTTTGAATTTAATTGAAGTTTAGATTATTAACATTAAATGGTTTTATTTTCTGAAAATTCAAATTAAGCTTGAACTTAAACAAGAAAATTGAAATGGTTATTTTTATTTTTAAAGGCTTCAAAAAAACTTCAAATTTGGGATGTTACATATATCCCTAGGTCCGAACGATGCCATAGGGGATTTGCACGATAAATAGTTAATGATAGTGTATCGAGGATATCTTATGATTATTAGAATGTGTCAAATATGGGGCGTATTGGTGGAGTAATAGAAATCATAAGGATAAGTGCTTGGGAGATATCACCGCACAGACTTAGGAAAAACCCTTATGGATTGGATTAATATGAATACTTGAATTTATAAACAAAATGGAATCAGTGAATGGATTGTTGGCAATTTATAGAGATTGAATATCAGAAGAATTATCGTGATAAAAAATACTAAAGGAAGATTGGATTTACCCTAGAAGGTATTGATCTAGCATGAATAGGTTAGATAGTAATGAATTGTATGATAAATTGGTGGAATTAAATACAATTATGTGCGATTGGGATCAATTGAAGGGATATGATTAACTAGAGGAGCTGGATTTATTTGTAGTAGGATCACTAGGACCCATATGGAATCTATGTCCGGATTTATATCAGGATATTCTGATCAAAGGGTGGAGAATGATGGATCGTTGTTGTATAATACCGGCGTAAACCTGGTGGATAATAACAATGGGATTACTGACGACCGATAAAAACAACAAATATCAATGGGTATTTAATTTCATGGGGATAATCTTGGTGGATAATAGCAATTGGATTATTGACGACCGATAAAAACAACAAATATCGGTGGCAATTTAATTTATGGGGGTAACTAGAATAGGGAAGTGTCAGATTACTACCAGGATATACAACTACCATTTGGTGGCATAACAATGTATAGTTGAGATGATCAGGCCAACATAGGAGGATCGCAAGCTAAGTATTTGGTGGTAACATCGATTACGAGCGATGTCTATAGTCTTAAACTATGATAACTAGTGGACTAAACAATGAGGAGTGGATACTAGTAGGGCCAACAAGACACATTAATAGTAGTAATAGTTATTATATCGGCATATCTAAGCTTAGCTATTCCTTCGGGTATGGACAATTACTGTCAATCTATCAACAAGAAATTTGTAGCCATCATTAGGAAAACGTGAGACAACAACACTAACAAGCCACATTAGGGGCCGGTGAAGCAACTGTAAGAGCGTCGGCACCTCACACTACTTCCCCTCGGTGAAGCAACTATAAGAGCGTCAGCACCTCACACTACTTCCCCTGCCTCTCTGTCTTATCTTCCTTCTTTCCGTTCTAGTGGAATCTCAGGGTCAAGATTCTGTTTAAGGGGGATGGTTTATAACAGCCCAAAAAAATTACACAGTTAAAATTGTTTAAAATGTGAAAGTTTTACAACTTTTTATTTCGCTTCGTTGATGTTCGAATTTCTGAGTTGTTATTTGAAACCTTAACCCCAAAAATAGGAATATGAATTGAAATTTAATTACAAATTCTAAAATTTAATCTCCAGAACAAAAATTTGAATTGAAACTGAAAATTCTAAGTTAGGAAAATAGAAAGGAAATTAAAAAGAAATTATCCGAAATCAGTGTGGGCGAAAACCCGTCAGTCCAGTCCACCTCTCTTTCCTTTATCTTTTTTATTTCTTTTCCTTCTCTTTCCCCTTTTTCTTTTCCTCTTTTCCTTCCCAGGCCCACGCGCCATCCTCTGCTTCCTTCCTCCTCCCCTGTTTTCCCATGCCGCACCCGACCACCATCGTTGGCGCCATGCCGTAGCGCTCTTTTCCACCCCATCAGCCCACCACCTACCCTAATCCTATCGCCCACCTTTGTGGCCATGCCGCACGGCTGGAGCCACGCCGTCCTCGCTCAGCCATCTGACCATCATCCCGTCACCGCTAGTAGAGCTGTGTTGCTCGCGTCACCATGCCACAACACCATTGCCCTCGCCGAGCACCTGCTTCCCCCTACTTAAGCTGTGCTCTGATCTCATCATATTCTTCTTGCCGCCCGCTTCATTCCCCCACTCCATCTCCATCTTCCTCATGACCAACCGAACCCACAAAACGCCATGCCCGCACCGGCCGCCACACGCACATCGTCATTCTGGCCACCCCGGTGAAGCCCTCATCGCTTCAATCGTGTCACATCGTGTTCCACAACCCCACGAGCAAAAGCCCTCAATGAATTTCACCTTTGCTCCACTTGAGGGCCGAGCATCAGTTTCTTCTCCAACTCAGGCCGAAAGTCACCGCCAGTGCCGCCATTCCTCCTCCGGTGATTCCCCCTTTGATTCCCCTTGCACCGGAGCATCTCCACATCTTCCTCTTCCATCCCCCACCGTCCACTCTAGCTCTCCTTCCCCGTAGCGTCGCCGCCACATCAAGCCCACCGCGCTGCCCTCGGCTCTCGTTCCCAGCCCGCCTTGGCACTTCCCAATCTCCCCCGACCACGCCGGTAAGGTCCTTCCCCCCCTATCGCCCGTGTGCATACTACCTTTCCCCTTCCTTTTTAGGACCTAGATTACCACATCCGAAACCCTATGTGTATTCTTAACTAGTCCCATGAGTAGTAGCTAGCTCACAAAGTGACAACATCGATGAAATACCATCCATTCAACGAATTAACTAAAAAGGATAGCAAAAAAGTAATAAATAGTAACAATTGGACCTTACGGTCAACGTTTACTTAACTTGCCACCCAGGGTTTAAGAAACAAATAAAACTATTACAACAAAAAAAGATAACTTGTTGTGGTCATTTGATATGCCCATAGGTAATCGAGTGGGAAGCACATTCTAGTTTGCAAAGTCTTCAAAGTACTCCCTGAAGAACTCTTGATTGATTTGACCTTCTTTAACTAAGCAACAATGTTTAAAGTTGTAAGTACATAAAGTACTCAGCAAGTCATAGGGAACAATATGAAATTAATATTAATGCAAGGTTTGAACAAAAAAAAATAGCCATATGGTTCTTTTGCATAAAACAAATGTTGATAGTAAATACAAGAAATAGATTGTAAAGTATGATTGAAAAGATATAATAAATAAAGTAAACAATTACTTCAAAACAACCAGTGAACCTTCTATTCACTTTCCAACCAAACCACCAAGTGAGCATCACATCCACCAAGTAAACATCCCATTCACCTTCCAACCATTTTTTGTAAAAACTCTATACCTTATGTGAAATCCCCAGGTATTGTCCATAACCGAGGATACGGTTGTTCGAATAGTTTTTAACACTATGCACAGGATGTATAGCTTGACCCACAAGAGATTAATCAACTGATAATGTCCATCTGACACACTTCCATAGGTGTGCGACTAAGTAATTATCACAACACCTTTACAAAGCTTCTTCTCAACCTAGTTCTACCCGCTAATGTTTCAACACTAAATGTCATCACAATCAAACATGACCCCCTCTTGTGCCATGTGAGTATACATCCATGTAACGTTCCAAAAATGTGAGTTTCAAAAATCTTTTGAGTAGTTTAGGTCCCTAGAAAATTTTACCCATTTTATTTGAATTAATAAAGCTTAATTGGGAATTTCCAAAATTTAAAATATCTAATTTGACTAATGTAAACATCAATCAAATGAAAAACAATGTTACTTGGGTTCCTTGCGCTCCAAGGAATTTTCCTGTATTTTCTTGGATTTTTTCAAGTTTATTTGCTATTTATTTTGCCCCATTTGGAATTTTCAGCCTTTTCTTAAATTCCTAAATCAATTTCTTATTCCTATTTTCTTGTGGGCCGAGTTGGTCCAGCCCATTCCCTTTTCTCTCCCGGTCTAGCCCGTTTCTTTTTCCTTCCGTGTCAGCGCAGTCTGCTTCCTTTCTTTCTCTCCTGCGAGGCTAGCTAGCCCTTTCTCTTTTCTTTCACTGATCAGCAGGCCCACCTTGTCAGCGCCACGCCACCACATGTGCGTCTTCATCTCCAACCCGTAGCTGATTGGGTGTCCAGCTACCGTACGCATCACCACCATCTCCCTCACAAACACTCCCTTCCCAAGCCTTTATAAGCCAACCCTCCGCTTCAAAATCATTGCCCCGGGATCCTTTCCCGAAGTCCTAAGGAGTAACCACTAGTATCTCCTCGATTTCGCTGGATTCCATCAAAGACGCCGCCGCCACCGAAAGTCTTAACCGTTGGACTTCTTCACTGTCGAAGCTCCTCCGCTCATGCCTGCACCACCATTGTATTCGTGCTGCCGCGTTCTACCTGGAGCTTCCACCATCCTTGCCCGAGCGCCACCGAATCGCTGACGCCCTTTCTTCCCCAAAGCTGGCCACGCCGTTCACCACCCTGATCATCTCTCCGGTGGGTTCCTCACCTATCTGAGTGCGTCACCTTGAGCTCCTCATCGTCCTTGTCTGATCCCCACTTTTCTTAGCTTCTCTTCATCACCGAAGTACCCCGCCGCCGCTTGTCTTCTCCGCCGCCAGTTGTCACCGTTGCGCCGTTCCTTGTGTTGTCGCCATCGCCGTGCTCCTCATGCTTCTCTTCGAGCGCCACCGAGTCGACGATTCCACCGCCAACCAAAGCTCCCTTGCCGCCAATGATGCCGCCGCCACTGCCTCGTCGTCGGTCTTGCCGAGGCGCCGCCACCAAGAGTTTTACCTTGCCTGAGGGAATTCATTTTGCCCATCGGCTGGAGCTACCTCGCTGCCGACCAGCACCGCCGTCGTGCACCAGCACCGCCAGCGCCCTCCTCTGTTTCTTCTTTTCTGTAGCTTCCTCTCTCTTGCATGTGGGTCCCACATGTAAGTCTCTCTATCTCTCTCTTTTTCTCTCATACACCTCGGTCCCACATGTCAGCCACTTAATTCAAAACCCTAATTTTTTTTGGCAATCAACCATAGCCGCTTGAACCTGGTTCACCATGAACCTCTCTCTTATTGTGAACCTAGTCTATAGACCAGTGGCCCACATGTCACCCTCACTGTCTTTTCTTGAGTTATTTTAATTCCTAAAAATCCATAAATCTTAGTAGGTCCCACATGTCATACACTGAGATTGTTCCAATATTTCTAAAAAAAAAGATTTTGGGGAATATTCTGTGGACCCCACCTATCAGTTTCTCTCTCCCTTTTCTTTTTTAGCATTTTCCTTCCCAATCAAACTTCTGAGAGCTTGTTCTCCCTCATACGAACTCCGATTGAACCCATTCAAGTTTCTAAATTCATATAAATTCAAGATATACCTTTAAGTACCATTCAATTTCAATTTAGAGTTTATTTTATTTGTCTTTTTTATTTTTGTTTATTTTTGCTCTTTCTTTCTCGTTAGACGTTGAAGTCCCAGAATCGTCCGAAGGAACTGAAAGTCAGGGAAGTAGAAGATTGAAGATTAAATAAGAACATAATTGATATAGCATGGCAAGTTGTACCTTTAACCATGTTGAACCTAGTTTTCCCAAATTACCTTGATTCAAATTATTGCATTGTACTTTAAGTATTTATTTAAATGTTTTGGGATTAGTTATACACCCATTTTATTATATCTACCTTGCTCATTGTATTACCCTAATATTTTGTCACCCTAGATTGGTTAATTATTAGTTGGTATTATCATAGCACCAACGTGGGTTGGTTAGATACGAATAGTTTGCTTACTGTAATATCCCAAATATTTATTAGTGAATGCGCTAATGTTTAGAGAAGGAATTAAGTAATATTTCAGAATTTTAGTGGGCGATCAGACCTTGGGCTTTCGACCCAAGGCAACCTAGCTCATGTGGGCCGGCCATTTAGTGGGCCAAGGGTGGGGGCGCCCCTTTCCCCTAACCCTAGCCGCCCCTCCCCCTCATCTCCCTTGCGCCTCCACCCCTCCCACTCCTCCCTCTCCTGGCCGCCCCCTCCCCTCACCTCCTGTAACAACCCCAGTTTTAATGAACAGTAATGAGATGTTGTTCATAACATCACTGTTCATTTTTGGAATTTGGATGTGTTGTTACAATCTAAAACCTTCCTTTTCTAGCCAAAATCTAAAAACTTGTTGAAGCTTCAAAAGGAAATACCAGTCAAATTTGGTATTAAGACCGGGAAGTATTTTTATTAAAAGCCAGATGAATTATCTTGGCCAAAAATAAATTTTGTTGAATTTTTAGAAATTATTTTGACCTGGAGAAAAATATTTGACTTTAAATAAACCTATTCAGGTTAATGTAATTATTTATGTACTTTAAAAAGTGAAACAGTGGATTTTAAATTTTATTTGGGACATATATGATCCCAGTAACATCTTTGCAAAATTTCATATTTTTACAAATTTATTTGCTATTTTTAAAAGCTGGTCAAACTTGTGAAGATTTAAAATGGGGCTGGTCAACTCTCCCGGCCTAAACCTAGCTGGTTTGTACTATAGCGACCGAGCCAAAATAGGTTTAGGTCTAAACCGGCCGCACCCGACACGTTCGCACGCATGCCCAAACCTCCAGCGAACGCGAGCCGTCGATTCCTAGATGAACGGCCGAGATTCGCGGAGCCGCGCGGGCTATCCACGTACGCGAAGTGATCTCCACTGTCGGATCGCAATCCTACCGCATCCAGCTTTAATTCAAGATCCTATCGTGCCTCCAAATCTCAGCCGTTATATCTCAACGAACGGTCATGATTCATTGGGCCGTTCGGGCCATCCCGTAGAGCCATTAAATCCTGGCCATAGGATATAAATCGTGCGGCGCGCACTTATTGGGCTGTACCATTTTTTTTATGGTAAAGGTCAAAATAAGCGTGAGCCGTTGGATTATCAATAAACGGGCCAGATCTAGTGGGCCGTTCGGGTCACCTGAACGCCACATTGAATCTGAGCCCTTGGATCTAAATCGGGCAATCAAGAGGGGCGGTGATGTTCGGACCACCCAAGCCCCAACTCAATCTCCACTGTTGATCTCTAATCCAACCGTGCCTTCCTTTTTTATTCAAAAACTCAAAGGCGCGCATTTATTTTTGGCCGTCGGATTTCAATCCTACGGTACCTATTTGACCGCGTGCGCTTATGGCCGGATCCTCATATGACCGTCGGATTAAAATCGTGCAGTCCATATTGAAAGATGCCGGTTTGTTCTTCTAACGTTTATCTCCATCGCAGCCGGCCATTTCTAATCGGACGGTCATTATTCTTTTGATCTTACGAAGGCGTGCATTGCTGCGGTTGACAGCGGGACCCGCACGTTAGTGAGGCGCTTCTCTTCCTCCTCGCGCCTGTATATCGCCGCCGACTTCGTTGCCGGAGAGGTGGTGTCACGTCGCGATTTTGGCAAATCTTTCTTGGACACCTGGCACCATATTGCCACCGCATCAACTCTAGACGCTTCCCGTTTGCTCTGGAGGTTTACACTCTATATAAACCCTAGCTCATCCTTATGTGCCATTGTTGACCGAGAGAGCTTCTAACTTTTCCTTCCTTTCCCAGTGAAGCTTTTCTTGCTCTCACTCTTTGTTCATCTCCATCCTTGCTTAATTCATCTTGTAATGAAAGTTTCGGGTATCACTTGTAGGTAAAGCCAGCGTTATTACTCTCTGTTGATCAACACCGGCTAGTGTACCACTTGGTGATTTCATGCTTCGGTGAGGTATACTTCACCCATTCTTGTTAAGAGCGTGCATGGTAGTCTTGTTAAGACTACCATGCAGTCTTTAGAGCTTAACTCTTCCATTGTTTCCGTTTTTGGTCAAACAGGAGAAGTGGACTTTGGATCTTTACCGTTTTGTCCGAAAACTTGACTTTGTCTTCTCCAACTCCAGCTGGTAAGCTTAGACCTTAATTCTTGTCATCTTAAGTACCCTAAGGACCTCAGTAGCTCACATGAACCATTCAATTGTGCATGTGATGCTCAATTCTTGCTATAACCGAAATGTTACTTTTTATAACTTTTTGGTCTTTCATATCGTTTAGAGTTTAAATCTATTCTAATTCAACTTCTCAGTGTAGGGAGTTATCTACTAAACCCTAGTATCATAAGCAACCATTCTTGTGATTCATGGTGCCTCCAATTCAGTTAATTAGCAAAATTCCATTTTCACATTCGTTGTTGTCAAAGCGCACCGACAAGAGTAATAACCTTGTTCTTCATTAATCTTGATTGATCGAATTAATGAGTCTAATCTAGGTTGATAGCCTTACTGAAAGGATAGTAGTAGCTTAAGTCAAGATTCTTGCTTGTGAGTGCATCCCAATTTGGCAATAGGGCATTTGGTGATGCCTCTGTCTTGTTGTCGGCCGAACCGACAAGGCTGTAGCAAGGTTCCTCTCTGAAGGTGGGTGTTAGCATAGGTTGGTTTAGGGTATTATCTATTCTAAATATCAACCTTAACTCCAAGTTAGATCTTTTGCTTAGAGTTTTTCCAAAACAGCTAAAATCTGCAAACCTGTGCCTTTGCTGTTACTGTCGGTCAAACCGACAGTATGCACAATAGGGACTCCACCTTCTAATTCTTGCCAATTAAGTGCTAATGAATGATAAGTAAACTTTTAGTTTTACTTTTTTAGCTGCAACTTAAACAAAAATATTATTTTTCCATAATCTGGTGAAGCAGCAGTTTTGCTTTTGTAATCTGTGCTATGTTCAGTTTCTCCAAAAACTGAAACTATAGCTTTGTCCCTTTCTGTTAATTCTTGTTGGTTAATGCTAACTATAGTTATTTTAGGTTACTATTTCTTTCTTAAGGTTAGCTTTAGCTTTAGCCAACATCTTTTGCTTAGTATATTTCTAAATTAGCCTAACACTTCAATTTATGTTCTTGCTGTTTGTTGCTAGTCAAACCGACAACATAACAGCAAGGGCTTCAATTCTTTAACTCTTGTCAATTAATGATGTTGAGTGTTAAACTAGGCTTTTAACTTTACCCAAAATGGTTCTAACTTAAGTAAAAGCATTTCGCTTATAGTGTATATAACTCAACAAGTTCTTTTTAACTTGTCCTGTTCGAGTTTTTGAAATATGAACTGTAACTTTAGTTAAATAGTATCTTTTTAATTAGTAGTATCAAGTGTTAAATTAGGATTTTAGCTTTACTATTTAGTTGTAACTTAAACTAAAACATTATTTTGTTCATAATATAATGTAGTAGTAAATTCTTCTTTTGCAAACTATCTTCCTTTCAGTTTTTCCAAAACAAAAAACTGTAGCCTGAAATTAAACTCTAATCTTGAAATTAATGTTAGTAGGTGTTAAATATGGGTTAGTGTCCTTATATAAGTTAGATGTAGCTTAAGCATGTTGTTAAGTATGCATTAAGACATTGATCATGTATTCTCTTTTTATATTTTGTTCTCTGCCAAGTCTTGCTGTTCATTGGATTTTTGTATTTTAGATTCTGGTTCTTCTGAAGTGGTTGAATCTTTTGTTGGGCAACAAGAACCTGAACAAGAGGTGTATTATTACCAAGGCAAGCATCCTCTTTGCACCATATTGATCCCAATTTTTGAACTGTAGATTTACAAACCACAGTGATACTGTTGCATGCTATTTCCTTAAAAATTATTGATGATCTGTCCATAGATAGCTATAACCTGACACTTGTGGCTTAACTCAAATCAGATCATACACTCAAAACATAAGGTATTGTTTTATATTGAAATACTTAGTTTCAAACTTTGCTTAGCCATGCAGTCCATAGAACGTTAGTGTTTGGCAAGCTTATCTTGTCAAACATGGGAACAACAAATGAATTTTAGTTATTTTAACTCATTGTTCAGTCTATTTAAATCAGAAATGAATTTAAATTTTGTTTGACATACTGAACTTAAGATCTGGACAAGTGGTTGCTAGTGATGGTGCCTTCGTGCACGAGATTAGGAAATGTGGTGGTCTTGTCTGGATCAACTAAGGACTGAACTCTGACTATTCAATTCAAGCCCAAACATACTTCCACACGCGGTGTATGGGCATTGTTTGGTTAAGTAAAGGATTGGTGTTATTGAGTTGGGATGCAGGTTGATAAGGATATATGTGTCTGATTTCGTATCTATATCATATAATCTTAAGGGCGAGGACTTTTGGATTTATCCGGGTTCATAAGGCTCCGATTTCAATACTATTTGTGCGGGGGAGTACAACTTTTATTTCTTTTATTGAATCGGATGTTCCGGTGTAACATGTGTGCCCTGTTGGTTAGTAGGTGGTCTAGCCTACATCAACAGGATCAGTCGCACATAGGTAGCCCAACTCAATAGTGTCAACTTGTTGAAAAATACCAAATCTTAGTTTCCCCGGTCGGCATACCAAAGGAAGTGTGTCATTATTCGGAGGCATCCGAAGGCAACGGGCTGACTAAGTCGTGTGGGTAAAGATGTACACCTCTGCAGGGTTAAAACTATTCGAATAGTTGTGTCCACGGTCATGGACGACACTTGAGTTGATGTCACCTGTATAGACTTTGATTTAAACCTATGTTTTGGGTTTTGGTTCGGCATGAAGGGTATTCATGCAATATCTTTGTTGTGGTGGGTAGCCACTTTATTACCGTTATGATTTACAATTACATGTTATGTTACTTACTGTTTTTAGTTCAAATCAGTTTATAAAATCGCTTTGTTAAAATCTAGCATGTGTAGGTTAAGATGTATTGCTTTATGCAAAATTAACGCCAATATAACCTTACTGTTGACAACCTTATGCATGTTAACATCTATTCCTTTGCTTAGGCCCTACTAAACACATTATTTTAGTAGTTTTGTGTAAGTCTTGCGAGTACCTTCTGTACTCAGGTGCTTTCACCACTTGTTGCAGGTGAGGATGGTTATTTATATGAGGTACCCGTTAGCACCGATCAGGGCGACGCTAACGAATGAAGCTATTTCTAATCTCCACGTAATAGCCTGCGGGTGATGGGGCCATTGGTGGTTTTTGCTGTTTAGTTTTGTTTCCGCTGCTAAACCTTTGTTGTGACCAAAGTCACTTATATTGTAGAATGAAACCGAGTTGTATCGTCTTATGTTTCATTATGTAAATGTATGCCTTGTATGTGTGATGCAATGTTGTTTAAGGATATATGTGCAATGGTCACTGATCCTGGGAATCATTGCAGGATATATGTGCAATGGTCACTGATCCTGGGAATCATTGCAAGACATATATCCGGGAACCTGAATATTGAATTTATACCTTGTTAAAGTTATGCTTCTAGTATGATTTTTAATTAAGGACCGAAATGTTCTTAATTATTAATTATGCTTTTAGTGTAATCTTTAATTCGGCATAAATTCTAGTATTCCGGGGTCCTTACACCTCCCTTGTGCCTCCACCTCCATCCCCTCTCATGGTCGGCCACCTCCTCCTCCCCTTTGGGTGTTGCCCTAGCTGCTGGCCGAAGGCAAGAAGAAGGGAGAGCCCTAGGGTTGCCGTCGGCCAAGAAGAAGAAAAGGGGAAGTGGGATAGAGGAGATCCGCGCAAGGATTCCAGCGGTTTCACGTGTCTTCAAGGGTAACAAGTGTTTCCCCGCTGATTTTGATCTAAGTAGATTTGTAATTGCCATGTTTAGTGGATTGAGTTCCTGCTGCGATTAGAACATATTTTGTCCAGTTCCTTGTGGGACTGTTTTCGCATTCTTAGAGGCTGAATCAGAGGATCTCATCTTCTATAGTTATGTGAGTTTTGTTCTTAGGTTTCAGTAGACGTAACGATCACTCAATTCTAAGTTACGGTTCAAAAGTTATGATGAATTCTTTACTGTTATCTTGAAAGTCTGACGAGAATTAATAGTCACTGTATTTATTAAAATATGACCAGGTTAGAGGCTGATTCAGGGATGTCCCCCAAAATGATTGTTGTAGATAATCTAATTAGCTTTCAGGATTGATAAAGAACACCCTATTTGGATTTGTAGAAAAAAAGTTATGTATGTTTCAATTTAACTGTCCAGAGTGTTGGTCAGTTTTTGTCATTAGTTTTGACCCGTGTGCCACTTTTTGTTAAAGGCAAAATATGAGTGTGATGACAACTAGGATTTTGAAGGTGGTGTTCTTAGCTTTCCAGATTGACAAGAATCTTGGATTTTCGTTAATCTAATCGAAAGTTATGATATTTTGTCTACTGTTGTCCAATTCTGCTAGACAGTTTATATATTAGAATTTCATATGATTGTTAGCCTAAATTGTTGGCCGAATTAGAGGGTTCAGCCAACTAGACTAATGTGGAGGATTTTCCATCAGATCTGAGATCACTCCTTTTTGATTCTCAGAGCAAAAGATATGATGTATTTAGTACCGCTGTCCAGATTATCGTCCCGCTAGACTGTTGATTTTATTTTATAGAACAATTATTTGAACCTTGGGTTTAGGTTGATGTGATTAAGCATTTCGAGTAGCGTCCTATTCACGTTGTTCCTTATTCAAGTGATTCAATTGTGTAGGAGGAGAGGGTTCAAGATTAGTGGCTTCGTCCTTGCCTCCTAATGCATAGTAGTTCGAAAGACAAGTACAATTGATTTGTCTTGATTGCTATGTGTTCCACTTGATTGATGAATGTGCAATGAATGATTCTGGTATTTCTTGTTTCCCTTTATAATTATTATACCATGATTATTCGGTAATATGTTTACGTTTGATATATTCATTCATTCCTTCTTTCATATACATCCACGGAAGTGGGTAGTGAAGTCCTATTATTCCAATATGGGCAAGTACCTTGTGATTCTTATTGTTGGAGAATGCTGAGTGCTTGTTGTTCATACTATTATTTCTATGATCCATGAGTAGATTCAATGCTTCATATTCTTTTCATGTTCGCTAATCCTTGTTTGATGAGATGATGTCTTTCATTATTCATAATTCATTCCATTCATTCATTATTCATGTTTCATCCACGGGAGTGGAATGTAAAGACCCATCAATTCTAGTATAGGCACGTAAGAGCCACCATTCTAAAGTGGGTAGATTTGGATTCCCGTATGAAACGTTCTTCATACGGGCCTTGGATCCCCGTATTTTGTTAAATACGGGCCTAAGTGAACACCGATGGGTGTGTCACTAGCTATACCGGTATAAGTAGAAATGAAGTTCATGTATTTCATTCATTCATATGATTTCTGTTATTCTAAATTCATATTCTATAATATGACTGTCATGTTCCTATTCATTTATTCTACATTCGAATTCTATTATGTGATGTTATGTTCTTACTCGTTCATTCTATTACGTTCTTATTCAATATGGCTCATATTGTTCTGTTGTACTTGCTGAGTTATGGACTCATTCTTGCCATGTTTACTTGTTTTAGGTAAACATTGAAGACAGCATGCTTGGGAGGGAATAGTCACAAATCATTCATTCACTTCACATTATTCACTTGTTAATTAGACGAACCTGTTATTACCTTTCTTTCGATAATCTTTGGATAGTAATAGCTAGAGTACGATGGTTGATGTTATCATTCCTTAGGATATGATTGAATTGGTAATTGCCTAAGATTTTTGTGTAGTCTATTGATATGATTATCATAGATGCCTCTTCATGAATAGGTAAATAGAGTCTAGTATGTTGTTAAATTCTGTTTCAATTCTTAGGCTCATTCTATCAGTTGTTAATCCCTACTGGTTATTAGTTGATAGATGGATGGAAGTATTTCATATTGTTGATGTATGTTAGTCTTTTAGGTAACATCTTGACTTCCGCATAGCCAGGGTGTTACACTTAGACATGCAACGGGTCATTGATATCATTTGAGTTGCAAATATAAACTTGACTAAGTGATTATATAACTTGTGTAAAACTGTGTGCAGTATGTGTTACTCGTTGATGGTATGTGTTGCACTTAACCAACAGGGTGGGAAAAGATCTAGACTGAGGCGAGTGGATGGAACTGTGTGATATGGTGGATATGCGACTGGGAAAAGTGAATGGTAATATGATGGATTGAACTGTGGACTGGAAAAATATAAAATCTTGGTAATGTAGTTAGAAATTGGCAGTCTCGCCTTGGTCAATTAAGGACTTAACTTTGTGCGCCATTGAACTAAGCCACAACTATACGACAACGTGCCTGGTATGAGATGGGCCTAACCTAGTAAGTTATGGAGTCTTGATGTTGATTACTTAGGCAGATAGTTTAAGCTGTGTGCCAGGGTGGAGGTGTGTTTCTGCCTGTGTGGCGATTCACATTTATTAGCGGTTCGCCGTCTTCAGGTCCAACAGTTTGTGACGGGCTAACCACCTGTGTGGGGGTTGGTGCTGACAGTAAGTACAACGGGAGTGTCAATTGTTGAGATAAAGTATTGGAAAAGTTTTGTTATGATTTCTCAATGCATACTTCCGTATGGCGAGTCATTGCAAACATGATGAGTTAATTATATCGTGTGGGTAAAGTGTACTACCTCTACAGAGTGTTAACAATCTATTCGAATAGCCGTGTCCGCAGTCATGGACATGCCCAACGATTTCACACGAGGGGTAGATTTTTATAAAAACAATTGGGAAAGGGACATCTGTGTAGGGAAACTTATGAAGCTGTGTGAAAGAAACTGATTAGGTTATGTGAGTTTTGTGAAAACAATTGCTAAACTATTATTATTTATTTGTTTTGAATTACGCTCTCAATCTATTATTCATATTCACCTGCATGCATCTGTTGCTTTTATGCAAAAGAGCCATAGATGTCATATCCTTTGGAACAAGCCATCATCTATAATTGCATTCTGTGGTGTGATTTGCTGAGTACTCTATGTACTCATTCTTACTATAACCAATGTTGTTCAGTTGAGAAGGCTACAACAGTCCATCGTCGATCAATAAGTTCTACTTCAAGGATCGTGGAGAACTAGGTCGCGCTACCCCAATCAATTGCCTGTGGGCATATGGATGGGCTTCACTGAAGTTATTTTGTTACTTTCCGCTGCAGCTTAATTGAGTTACTCGCCTTCTGAGGCATTAATTGTAAGCTTTGACCTTAAGGTCGTTACTCTGATAATTATTGTTATTTGCTTATTTATTAGACATCCTTGCATATGGAATGATATTTCATCGATGTTGCCACTTTGTGCACTAGCGTGATCCTGGACTAGTGCAATATACACAAGGGGTTCAGATTTGTATATTTGGGTCTCGACAATCCATCACGGAACTCACACCACCACAATAGAACCGAAGTTGAGACATTGCAAATTAATTAGTCAAGTCCATCCCATACTGGACATGTGGTTGTATGATATGGCCCAATTCAATAACGCACAAGATTAAGTCCTTAACATGTACCTAGACGAGACTACCTCATCCCAATGCGCGAACATCACCCTCTTTATTGCTCGATCACTCGCCTGAGCATAAAACCATTTTGTTTAACCAAACCAATGACAATCCCTGTCATGACACACAATTTTATAACAATGTCATTGCACCACAGCTTGTACAACAGTAGCATCCCACCACAAGTTGAACAACAGTGGCATCACACCACAATTTTATATCTCATTAAGTCAAATTATCATCATTGATTATGTGAACATGAGCCCACCGTATAACTAAGCATGACTAAGCATCTTTACGACAACCCATGTTGGTGATACAAATATGTCATACTATTAATGACCATCCTATGGTGACAAAAGGATTCATGGTATTCAAAATAATCAAGGTGACATAATGACAAATAGGTGATTAACTACCCCAAAAATAGTTGATATAAAAGTAGCATGCAATTTGATATAAAACATACCTTTTAAAACATAGGTTCAATATGACAAAGGATTACAACTTGCCTTGGCCTTGGTCAGTTACTACACTTTGGTCTTCAAATCTTGCTCCTACTTCTGCTCCTTGAAAATCGTTGTTTAAACAAGAGAGAGAAAACGAACGAAACACAAATAAATCCAAAAGTGATTCAAATAAAATCCAAAACTAGCACTAAAAGAAAGAGCTCAATTTAAGATGAATTTAGGAACTTGAACGGGCTAAATCAGAGTTCAGATGAAGGAGAATGGGCTCTCGGGAGATTTAAATCTAAGAAAAAGAGAGAGAAAACATCATTTCGGAATTTTGGAATTTTCTTTCTAAAGAAAATTCCGGATTACTACATCAGCATGATGTTGGCAAGAGAAAAAGGATTTCGGTCAGAATTAAATTCTAAAGGAAAAAGATTTAGGTCATTGAAGAGTGGGGTCAATGGTCTATTGACCAAGTCCACAGAAAACGTTTACGATCTACAGTTCACCAGGTTCAAGGAACAATGCTGATAGGTAGGACCGGCTTGGCAGAGACATGGCTCATAGAGAACCTAGTTCACGGGAACTTGAGTCTAGAGTTTGGCTCGGGATGACGCATGCATCCACGTGGCTTGCCACGCGGGGAACACGACAGCGGCTAGGGCTGACGTGGAGGCGAGCTAGCAGACACGCGGCATAGGATGCTGAGGTGGTTGCTAACAAGGACAACACGTGACGGCAATGGCGCACAACGACCAAAGGTCGAATGCTAGCGGTGGCGCATCTCCGGCGACGACAGATCTGGCGAACGGTGGTGACTCAAGGGGCACAAAGGGGCGCAAAAGAAAGAAGGTGTGACGGCGAACTCACTAGGACTTGCACCAGAACTAGAGGACAATGGAGATGACTGGCGGCGAGGAGGAAACAGTGGCGGTGCTACAGTTCTTGGCGGCAACAGGCTATAGTAGTGTTCTGGCGACATCGAAAGATTAAGTGTAAAAGAAGAAGACTATGTGATTGGGCCAAGAAATAGGTCGTGGGCCCCAGTCGATCGACAGTGTGTATATCGTGAGGGTCCCATCTGTTACGTTTTTAATTATGCTTCTACTGTTGTTCTTTGAAAGGTATTTGACTTGGCCTGCTATTCTGCAAGTCAAAAACCATAAGGTATATTTATACTTTATTTATTATTATGCAATAACTTTAAATTTACGCAATATGTGTTGGTATTCAATGACATAATTGTGTGCACCAACTACTGATATAGGGACTGGTGCTATATACACAGAGGATTTCCAAATGACACCTAATTAGGGCCAACTAGTCAACTAAACCTTAGTAAGTTAATTAACTCTGATTTAATGTCAAGGTAGTATTTAGCTAAAGGAATTAGTTTAATTAGTCCATAATTAAAGTGGCCCACTAGTTATAATTTTATTCTAATATAATCTCTAATTATCCTTGTACTTTTAATTAAAAATTAATAACACACTAACTAGCTCTAATTAACATTTACCACTAATTTACCTGTTTTATTATTGTCATTATCATTATACCATACACCGACTGTGGGTAGTTATACACTTATTAGATTTGACCACTCCTAATTAAGTAGGGGCCCAATGACATTTAAACATTTCTAAGCATAAGACTATTTTAATAATGCTTGAAATTAAATTTGGACCTTAGATAAATATCAATTAATAATTTTTGACTAATTACACTATTTAATTTAATTGTTCTAAAATTAAGTAGGGCCCAACTATTCTAGTGATATCAGCAAGATTAGTAGTTTTAATTTAAATTGCAATTGAGGCGTTTAACTCAATGAACTATTTTAACTAGACACTATTTCACATGGTTGACTGATCATTGGGAACATTATGTTTTATCAAAGATACAAGGTTTTGTTTTGATAGAATTTCTATTTTAATTAACATCTTCATACACTGACCCACTAAATAACTTAATCAATTAAGTTATGATTATTGCTATTATTATTATTTCAATGATGGACTAGGGCCCACCCGTCATTGGGATAACTACACTAAATATATGACTTATAATTAACTTAGCTCTTTTTTCAAATTTAAATGGCACACTAATTAACATCTAATTACTTAATCTAAACACCTTAATTTAACTACTCATCAACTCAATTAGAATGCATTTGCTAATTGAAATATCCATTAATTGATTTACCTTCTAACTGATTTTAATTAGTCTTTTAATTTGGTGGGGCCTACTGTCATTTGCTTACACCTATACAGGGAGAGAGGGCACAGGGTGCCTTCTTCCACTCGTTCAAAACAAAGAAGCAAGAGGGAAACAGAGGAGATGCCATGGGTGGTCATGGCGAGCTCGACAGCAGTGGAAACAAGTGAGGGTGGCCGTGGGTGAGTGCGAAAATGGGTCGCACTGGCCAGCGGGGGCCTGAGGGAGGGGACGACGCAGCAAGTGACGACCCATGGTGGCGGTGCACTGGGCATGGCGGCGACAACCAACAGTGTCATGAGCATCTACAGGATTAGGTGAACCTACCAGTGTGGACCGTGATAGCAGAGACGAGGCGACGGCGATGCAATGCGGCGAGGCAAGCTCCCTGGTTAAAGCAACCTAGGGCAAAGGAATGTTCAAATTGAAGATTGGGGAAGCAAGAGGGTGGTGTAGGGGTGCTCCATTTGCGAGGAAATAATGTAGAGGTCTTGAATGACTGTAACATCCCGACCCAACAATGAGCCTAGAATGCCACTAAACAACACTAACTATTAACTTTAACAACAATTTACAATAAATTCTTGCAAGCAGTCCAATTAAAAAACCTGTCCATGAGTCACAATAAAACAAGCATAACGATATGGCAAAAATAAATATTTAATCTCTAGATATCATGGCAGAATAATAATCCAAGAATTAAGAAAAACCAATCACATAAGTCTAATGAATGAATAAACAAACTCCGACCAATCATATATGGTTATTCAATTCCTATCATTTCCTAAAGGAAAATCCATCACACTATAATAAAGTTTTCTCATGGTGAGTGAATCAAATAATGGTGGTGTATCCATTGGTTCCAAGTGTGATATCCCTCCCTATGCGAGATGCTGTCATCGACCACCTAAAACAACAATAAGGCAAGGGTGAGTCCACGACTCAGCAAGTACAAAGTACAACGTTAATAAAACAAGTTCATTAAACATTTGATGCATAATCATAAATCTCATTCTCATCATTCTCAAATCTCATCAATATCTTTCTCATGAATGCAAATGTCATGATGCACCTCTTTCAGCTGATACCGTATAGTGAAGTATTCTCCTGTCGGTGACACACTTTTCTCCCCCACCTTCTTGAGGGTGAGGTCCCTACCTCTGTAGGATTTTAACATGGGGTACATTGGATTAACCATAATCATGATAGTACTCACCGCTCTAGCCCTTATATAAGTGAATCATGCAATAATTCATTTAGCAATAATAATCTCACCATGTTTGTAACACCATGGCTTTGTGAAAGCCAAGATGTTACCTAAACCGCTAACACAAAACAACAATACAATATAATTTCAACACTTTGACAACTACCGACAATTAGAGTCCAACACACAAGAGAGCGATTATAGAATTTGATCTAACATTTTCAGCAACATAACAAAACTCTAATTGTCCGATCATGATATTCCATTCAAGAGAAAAACTATCAAGAAAATATCTATGAATATAAATCAATAACTAGATCAACCAAAACATAACGATGTACAATAACAGTCATCAGAACACCATTTATTACAATCCAAAACTCTCAGCTGAAAGTGTAACATCCCAAAGTGTTGTTACCAAAATAAAATAAATAAAGTTATTGGATTTTCTGAAATTTGAAAGAGTTTCATTGCTTTATTTGAATTTCTGAAGTTTTAAAAGTCAAAAGTAAAATTTATTTGAAGTTCTTGAAGTTTTACTTGATGTAAAGTTGAAAAATAAAATTTTAATTAATTTCTAGAATTTTATGGAATTTTAAAAGTTTTTTTAAGCCAAAATAAATTATTTGCAAAAACTATTACCAATTTTAAGTTGAAATTATTTTTATTAAGTTCAAAATAATTCTAGTAATTTTTGTGATTTTTTCTATAATTTTTTGGACTATATTTTATATTTGGTAAAATCCATTTGATTTGTTGTTTATTCTGAATTAATTTCGAAAATTTAAATAAAAAAATAATTTAAATAAAAAATCGGATTCTCATTCGGTCACCTATCCATGGGCTGCTCCAACCTGTGCACACTTAACCTCAAGGCTCTAATGCAACCACTGCCACTTGCCCCTTTTGAATTTAATCAATACAAACATCCTTCTCTATCCCTTTATTCTTTCACTTGTGTCCCTTTCTTCTCCAAACGTTTTTCTTCTTGCCTTGTCCAGTGAACACACGTAGCAGCCCAAACTCCATTAGAAGCCTTCTGAAGCTTTCAAATCCCAAGATTTCCTCCACCATTCTTCACGAAATTTCAGTCATTCATCTCCCCTCATCACACCTCCTCCATTCTCGGCCATTCCTCCCGTCATCAATGCACCCAATCAACGGAATCGCGCCATGTCCGGCCGTGACACACGTGCATTGATCTCCCTCCACCCCTATATAAGAGAGCACCGTGTGCCTCTCCTCTCCCTCATCCATCCCCGAAAATCTTAGCTCCTCCCTTCCTTCCTCCACAACGCAATCGAAGATTTTTCGTCGCCGGCCGAACGCCGTTCATCGGCCATTTGCATCTCTTACAGTGGAGCCCTACCACCATCGATCACACCCCTGGCTTCGCCTCGCGACGTTCTACGCCGTGCTCACCCTCTCGTCGCCGGAGCACCGCCGCCACCGTGAGACCGTGCGCTCGCCGCCGCCGCCACCGGTCACCATTCGCCGCACCGCCACCATCTACGGCCTCGTCTCAAGGTGAGAAATCCATTTTTGTCGTTTGCCGGTCACCTCTTCCCTTACTTTGGCCGGCACTGCCATGCTTTCTTTTCTCCCATGCGTGCTGTAACCAAGCTTGAAGATGAACAATGCTTTTATTTATCTAGTCAATGCTCCATGCTTTGTACATACATGTTTTAATCTTCCAAAAATCCGTTCTCTCTCATACAAGCTCCAAATCTATTGATTCTTCCTCCTAAATTCATCTACTATTTTTAGTATTTATTTTGTAACTTTTAGATTTTATTTATTTTTCTCTTATTTATTTAGTCCATTATCCGCGTCATCGCCTTTCTCCTCGCCACCGGCCAACCATGCGTGTCCCATGCTAACCAAGGAGATCATTGTGTTCCCCGTTGTTCCCCCTTCAAATCTCCACAAACCTCACCCGTTAACTCCTCTCCGTTTGCCCGGAACGGCGATGTCAACCCGAAGGTCGTCTCCGTCGTGTTCCGCCACCATCCGATGTCTCCCGGCCGAACCGTCTGCGGCATTGGGTTCACCTCGACATGTTCTACGTCGTACTTCCCCGCCATGTACATAAAACTCTTTCCTTGTTCCCAGTCAATCCGAAAAACAATTTCTAGTGAATAGTATTTTTGGAATTCTATCATTTCATGTGATTTTTCAACCTTCCGGAATTTCGTTCTCCCTCATACGAACTCCGATTCCATCTATTCAACTTTTCTAAATTCATATAAAGTCGATACCTTCCTCCCAGTATTTATTTTATAATTTTTGGATTTTATTTGAATGTTATTTGAATTCGGATCGTTTAACGCGTATAGATTTCGACGACTTCGGACAACCGGAATTCGACGCCGTTTGAGAACAACGAGTAAACAAGCAAGGCAAGTTATACCCTTGATCATATCGATCCTATTGTTTCAAATTATTTATATTCTATTTTAAATTATTAATGCATGCTTATTTATATCAGTAATTTAAATTCCTGCTTTAAATATATAGTTATGCCTAAAATCCTTTGTATGGCCAATTTTGATAATTGAAGCAAACATATTGTCATCATAGGTAAAACCTTGTTGATACGATAGTATAAACTATAACATTTTGAGAAAAATCAGGCTTAGCCATGCTTATAGACCAAACATGTTTATTTTGGGGAATTTTAGCCAGAAATCAATTGTTGTCTAAATTGTATCCATGGCATCGGTATGTTATGGAAGTTTATGCCTTTGAAAAATGGAATAAATGAAAATGGTTTGGACTTGGGCATAATGGATGTTTGGTGGGTGCATGTTCATGCACGGGTTTAATCTGGTTAGGTTTAAGGCCCAGGGTTATTTTGGAAAGTTACCCAAGTCAATTAAGGACCGGTCTTCGAGCCGCATCTTGCTATGCCTTACCGTACCACCGCATGTCCTCAGTGTGGGGAGTAGGACCTGGCTAATTAATCTGCAATGTTCCACCATGGTCATTCCCTACAGATGCAATGGATAGTGATGTTACGACTTATGTTAGTCCCACCTAGCGCAAGAGGGGGCCCGAACCCGGAGGTCTTTATTCCAAAGGGGGTGGCGAAACCTTAGCGAGGAGTAACTACGGTGTAATGGCGCTTTGTAAAAGCCTTATCATGTGCTCTAGACCGCTTACCCAAGGTAGTGAGCGGTGGCATAGATATGTGCCGGACAAACTAGAGAATTCGTGTCATGTGGGTAAAGCTGTACAACCTCTGCAGAGTGTAAAACTATTCGAATAGCCGTGTCCACTGTCATGGACATGCTAGTAAAGCCACTCAAAGTTAGACTTTGGTTTTTGTTTGAAAAAGACTTCTTCAAACTGGTTTATCCAAATAGGAGTTGGGCAGGAAGTCATGTGATAGGAGGGTATCCTTCACCATTCATGTGTGAATGTTATCTGACTATAAAATTGGGAATTTATAAACTGATTTGTAGTTATAGAATAACTGCCTTAGAACTTATTACAAGTATTTAAAGAAAATGCTGCTTTATGCAAATCAACCAATAAGCCATCCCTTGTTACATCCATATATGCATGTCATTCTGTTATTTGACGGGTGTAACTTGCGAGCACGGAAGATGTGCTCATCCTTGCTTCATGCAAATAAAATTTCAAAGCAGAAGGACTTTGCTACCGATGTGGACCTCGACGACTAGGCCGCTTCCCCAGTCGATTGCATGTGGCAGATTAACTGGACCCTACTACTTTTCGTCTTCCGCTGTGTTCTTTATTGTTGGATGTAAGCCTCTTTTGTAGTAAACTCTATTGATTTTTAATAAAGTTGTGATATGAATTTGTTACCATATTTGTTTACTGTGTGAACTAGCTACTGATCATGAGACTAGTTCAGAAATACACAAAGGATTTGGGATGTTAATCCCGGGTCCTGACAGAAAGATAACAACAGGTTTATTAATTAATATGTGAAATGAGTGAGTGTATCCATGTGTCTACTCCCTCCCAAGCATGTTGTCTTCAGAATTTACATAAAACAAACAAACTAGCAAGAGCGAGTCCACAACTTAGCAAATACAAATGAATAGTACAGAAGTACTAGATCAAATACATGTCATTCACGATATTCGAATACATGAGAAGAAAGACAGGAAACTTATGCAAGTATGAAAATGCATGCTCTTCTCTTCTGCTTATACCGGCATGGCCAGTGAACACCCGTCGGTATTCACTCAGACCCGCATTATACAAAATGTGGGGATCCAAGGCCCGTATGAAGAATCTTTCAAACGAGGATCCAATTTACCCATATTGAAATGGTGGGTCTTACTTGCCCATATTGGAATGATGGGACTTCACTACCCACTCCCGTGGGTGAATCATGAATGAATGAAGACATTGTAATGAGAAACATACTCTCAACGAAGCATGGGATAACAACCGTGAAAGGAACAAGTAATACTGCAATTAATCACAATTCATAGAATTTAACCATTTCATAAGCTTCAGTCACTTAGCAAATAAACAGTCAAGTCAATTCAAATTGTACTTGCCTTTCACGTTGTGACGCGTTAGGAGGCAACGAAGGTGCCACTAATCCCGAAGCCACTCCTACTACACAATCGAGTTACTCAAAATAAGATCGATATGGTAACATGATGCTATCCGCAACGTCTACAATGCTGTAACACCCCAGCCCAACATGAGCCTGGAATGGTACTAACGAAGCAATAAACAAATCTAAACTAGAAAAATTTTACGAAATTTCGGCAGAACCTCCCTTGTATAGTTGACTATACGGAGGTTCCAACAGAAATAAGAATATCAAAACTAAATTTTTCAACATCCAATATCATCACTAAGCATTAAGGACATGCTAATCAGTTAAAACATATTCAAGGGTTCCAAAATATGTTATTCATCATTATTACAAAAAAGAAACCCGATGCATGAAGCATATCCATAACCAATACTTAAGCAATTTTCTTATTTATTAATGGACATTCTGAAATTTTATCAACTTTTAATGATGCGTGGCAGTGTGTGTATCCAACTCAGGTCTACTCCCTCCCATGCATGTCGTTCTTGCAAAGGTACCTAAAACACAACAAAAGCAAGAGTGAGCCCAAAGACTCAGCAAGTACCAAAAATAAAACATTAACTTCACAATTATAGCACCAACATTCAATTCTAAAACTTTGCACGGAAACATATCTCATGATGTATGAATGCAGATGTGCAATGCACCTTTTCTCTTTTCCACTCTTTTGCGCATTACACTGGTAATGCGGGGTATGCAACCGTCGCTGCGTACCCATGCCTGTGCTCGCAAGCGCAGAGACCAATTGCCCAATACTCCGCAAGTAAAGGGGACCTCAAGCCCACACTCTTCAAGTGTGGGGACCATGAGCCCATCGTTTTCATGATGGGGACCTCTCCTCAATGCCCACATTCCACGAAAGTGGGGACCTCAAGCCCGTCATCTACACGACTGGGACCTCAAATGTGCATTCCTGATCACCACATGACCAGGTCTTATGTATGCTCTCACAATGCACATGAACAATTACAGTTTTGCGATAAGCATAATCAACATCAACACCATACATGAATAACAATCATTCTAGCATAAGCATTCATCATCCTTAACCAACTTATCACACTCCCAATCAAACACAGCTAATATATATCAAATACTAGCATGTATCATAAGCATTCATCATCTTTAACCAGTATTTCACACTATCAATCAAACACAGCTAATATATATTAAATACTAGCATGTAACATAAGCATTCATCATCTTTAACCAGCATATCACACTATCAATCAAACATAGCTAATATATATCAAATACTAGCATGCACTGTCAAACCATTCATATTTACTCTACCAAACAGAGTACTTGCCTTAACCGCGCGAGAACGAAAGATGTGAAGAGGGTGCCGCCTCTGGGACCAGTACCCCTCCTAAATTCATTAAAAACATACTAAGACAACAGTAATGGATCAAACAAACTATAAAAGCAAACACGAACTCGCAAAAATTCTTTTATCACAAACCCAACTCCAATTCCTAAATGCTGTTTTGTCCCCTCTGTTGACAGTCATGTTCTAAAATTCATATCTTTTATTACAGGAGTCCAAAAGAGGTGATCCTAGACTTCCTTGAAAGGTTATCAATTTCCCCAACTAAACCTAGTTGGTGGGCCTTCCTGATTCGGATATCTAATAACCCTACCAAGCCAAATTAAAAGACATCAGTATTCACGTCGGGTTCTCTGGATAGTACACTAAAACCACCATAACTTTTGCTACGAAAGTTCAAATCTTGCGTTCTTTAGCTCTCTGAAAAGGTATGAAAATTATCTACATTTTTTGTTATATCGAGATCCTCTGATGTCTTCTTTAACTAACGTCTTAACCCAGTTTTCTACAAACTGTCCGGATGCTGACAGAACAGTAGGACAGTGACACTAAACAAATTCATATCTCCCTGACCGTTAATCGGATTTGGGCGGTCTTGGCGGCCACTGAAAGGTAAGGACATAACCCAGATATCTCTAAGAGAGTGGATCTCCATATTCTGCTTCTAAATACATGAAAACCGCCGTTCAAAATTCTGGACAGATTGGGATCTAAACAACCGATCTACTAACGAATTCAAATACGCCTTAAATTTGAAACATACAACGAGGGAGGATCTTCGTTACCCCTTGAAGAACCGCTGTAGATCGCGTGAAGCCCGAACCTTCCCTTTCCTCTCTTCTCCCTCTCTCCTTCTCCCTTCTTTGGCCACAACGATGCGAGGATGGAGGCAAGGCTGCCATGGGGAGGAGGCACCATGGTGGTGCTACAGTGGCGGCGTGTATTGTAGCATGCATGCAACACTAGAAAATTAGGGTTTTCCCCTCCTTTTAATAGTGGCCAGCCCCTCATGGGTCTCTTGGGCTATGGCCCGAGGCCCAGGTTGTCCCAATTATGTTGAAACCCCCCTCTCTAACTGTTGATTAAACTATTCTCTATTTGATCCCGCTCCTAATTCGAATATTATCTTCCGAAATAATTTGGAGTATTACAAATACTTTCCCAAAACCCAATGTTTATGTATTTGATCTACTCAATTCAGACGACAAACTAACAGGGAACTACACTAGACAGTGACCTTAAAACATACATAACTCTCGCTCTATAAATCATAAAAATGCATTCTCAGATTCTCTAAAAATATAACAAAATCATCTACAAACCTAGTTTGTGAGATCTCCAAATTTTGCCTTTGAGTACACAACAATCAGATGAAAAACCCACTGTCAGAACTGACAGACACAATGAACAGCGGCACTAAAACAGCTATAACTTTCAATTGGATGATCCAAAAATTGAGTTCTTTATCAATCTAGAAAGCTATGGAAATTGCCTACAAAAGTCGTGTTGGGAGACAACCCTGATTCGACCATTAACAAATTATTATCTATTAGTTAATACGACTATTGTAATCCTGACAGAGTTCTGGACAGCAGCAATGAAATCATCGTAACTTCCAAACTACAAATCCAAATAACGTGATCTAAGATCCTCCTGAGACCTAACAACATTTCCCACAATTCTCTAGGAGACACAAAGTTCTAATTTCGCCCTGATCTAGACAAAAACTACTGATAAAAAAGGCTACAGATCTCATATTCAATTTTAGCAGGAACCACAAATCACTAAACGACTACAATTGTATAGAAAAGGACTAAACAAATGAACGAAGAATTGAAGATCACCCTTGGAGACCCGTTGAAATTCGAAGAATATCCCCCATGAGCACTTCCTCTTCCCTCTCTCCCTTGGTCAGCAGCACACGAAGGAGGCTCCCTCCTCTTTTTCCTTGGTCGGCAACAATGGGGGAGAGGGGGCACCACCAGGGAGGAGAGGGTGTTGCTACAGTGCCCTGTGCTATAGTAACCTCTAGGGTTTGGTTGCCCCTTCTTAAACTACCTTCCCACTTAGGCCAAACAAAGTGGGCTGAAAGCCCAAGATTATTTCTCCTCTAAAAATCTAATTTCTATTTTTTTAAAAAAAATCCTATTAAATACCTTTCTCATTTCAATTAATTCTCTAATGTTAAATGGGATATTACATTCTACCCCCTTAAATAGAATTCGACCCCGAATTCTACTCGTTGTTCTACACGAAAGAGCAACCACAATTGAACTAAATAATAAATAACACATACATGACGTGAAAAAAAATTCCAAATAAAGCTCGCGCATGCGAGTTTCCAACTCCCAAGACTCATCTCGCTCAGACCAACGTGACCACAACACCACAACATATACCAACGTCTATACCTCAACACTCTCTCTGACCTCTCCCGTACACACATCGGACGGAACTCAATGGTGAGGTCTTGCTCGGTGGTTAAAAGCTTTAACGAAACCTCAAACTCTGGATGGCCCACGTATTCACTCAGCACTAGAACATAGTAGACGTTGTGTACCCCGCGTATGGACCTGAGATGGTCCTAGCGATACGCTAACTTCTGAATCCCCACAACTATCGAAAACAAATTAGTGTACATTGGGCCAACTTCCCCTTTGGTACCAAACCACACAACCTGCACATAACACACGGAACACTTGTTCCATCTCTCAATCTATCTCCTCACTTAAACAAGGAGCATCTTCTTTAACCAGGGGCGCACAACAGAAGTCGCTTTAAATAACCCCTTTTATAAACAGAACCCAATTGAAAATAAAGGATTCTCATCGCAACCACAAAATGCCAACTCCACACCAAAAGGGTTAAATTCAAAAGCGAAGATTCATCACGAAAATCTTTCTACTTTCCAAATTGGCAGTTGGCAAATAAACACCATGCAAGCCAAAAGAGAAATCACTCAAATGCCTAATTCAATCATCTCCTTTGTTTTTTTTTCTAAACCAGAAAGAACCACACATGCCAACATAAAACCAACTCAAATTTCAAACGACCTCTATCATAAACACATAGTTCCAACAAGAATCAAGAGAGCGTTTCACTACTCGAGGAAACATTCTTTTCTCAATTTTTCTTTTAGGAAAAAACTTTCTCTCAAATTATGGAATTCTAAATCATCACACTAACTCCTTCCTCTTAACCAGAAACTCAAAGCGATGCTCAACCCGAAAGCCACAACAACACTCATCTAGAGGAACTCTACTAGTCCACAAAAGGATGCTCTAGTCCACTCCTCTACTAAAGGAATTATTTTGATAAATGATGCCCAACACCTTGATAAAGATCTTCACCCATAACCACATAACCTCAATCCTTTAAAGATAATCAACTTGAAATTCTCAGCGCACCCGCTCATTTACTGCAACCAAAGGATTCTATTAATGATCATCACACTGTTCGGAATCCACTTTTTATTCTACTACCTCTACACATAGTCATTAGGAAACCAAGGTTCTAGCATAGAACACCAAACCCAATTTCCATCTCCAAGACTCCAATAAATGTATTTCGGTGTAACCGATACGAAAACTCTCAACTCCGACAACTAAGATTCCCACCATCCAAACATACTGAATCCTTAACAGCAATATGTAAACATATTCTCAACAAAATCATCTTTTTAAAGAGATTCTAACTCCCAGAGGGTTACTCACTGAAACCAAGTCATACTTGACAACGACTTAACGATCCCTATTGTCCCTGTAATTTCCATAATTATTGGGTTTCTTCGCGAATCCCTTTTCTCATTAAACTACACCATCATAAATCACCTACACAACCTTGCAAAATACCCTTACCCAATAGCAATGCTCTAATAAACTGATCAAGATTTCTATTTTTTCGATAATTCTAATATTCCACCCAGAATGAACAAAACATCTTGGACCACAAATCACTCTAGGTCTATTAGTTGCAACAATGCAATCAGTTTAGCCCCAAAGACAAACATTCTGTTTAAATAAAATTCTCTCCAAGAATTATAACACAAAATCAATTTATCCTCTAATGTTCCTCAAATAACTTACAGCCCAAGGTCTCGCAACAACAATTAATAAACACTTCGAAAGACCCCTGTGAAACGAATCGATTGATTCTTTCTTAAAAGAAAAGGCAAATGAAAATAATTTTCACTACCTAGAAAAAATATTTACCACTCACAGTGAACACAGAACCAAGGGAAATAGTCAATTAAGCAATGAACTCAGAAAACATAAGGGGAGACCACAATTGAGGGCACAAGCCCCACAAGAAGAGAATATCAAACCTTAACCGGTAAGAACAAACATTGCTATTGAAACTTCGGGTATTTCTATACGACAAAAACAGAAAGGTTAAGTATGCTTTAAATAAGCTGCAAGTTACAAAACTTGACTCCCACTACAAATACTTCTACTACACTCCTTCATTTAAAATAAAATAATTTTCTTTGATTACAACCTTTCTTGCCAACCCAAACAAACAAGCCTTTAATATCAAATCACTTGAATCACTTAAGAACCAATAGAACTTTGCAACACAATACTTTAGTCAACAAATTTCAACTACCACATAAATCTTGAACTCCAAAAGATCATGAATGCAAAACTTGAAATATTTTCATTAAGAGATATCACGAAAGGCGATCAAAGTTATTTCTCTACAAAAGAATCAACATCACCCTCAAATTACTGACCATTTTATTAACATCAATATCATACATTCTTGGCAAAATTCAATATATCTTACTATCGCATCAATAAATCTTTCAAAAAGAAACACAACAAATCGTGTCATAAAATTTACGTTATCATAATAAGATTGCAATAACAACTTGTTCTAGAAAAGAAACTGTAACATCCCAATTTTCTGAGCTTAAAAATCTTTTAATAGTTAGTAGGGAGAAAATTCACCATTTGGATTTATTTGAATTTAAATTCAAAAGCTTAATATTGGACTTTCCAATCAAAAATATTTAATGTGAATAATCCCAACATGAAAATTAGCCAAAACTATTTTATTTGGGTTCTATGTGCTCAGATATATTTTCTAGATTTTTCTAGAATTTTTCTGAGTTCATTTGCTATTTTCTATTGCTTATTTGAATTTCTGGTATTTTCTAAAAATAGAAAAGTTATTTAAAATCTCAGAAAACAACTCGGGCCGAATCGCTCCGGCCCAAACTCTTTTTTCCCTCGCGCGTGGCCCGCTCGCGGCCCAGCTCTGTGCGAAGCCCAGCTCTCGCGCGCGCCACCTCCGTGTCTCTGACGTGTAGGCCCCACGCCTTCGTCGTCCCCCTCGCGCCCGGCTTCTTCCTCGCGAGCGGCCGCGCCGTCCGCCATGTTTCCGAGCTCGAGTCCCGTACAACAACGCCTCCTTTCCTTTCGAACCCCTTCTAGAAAATGCGTAGAATCTTATCCCCAACCTCCCCGCATCTTCTCGGATCAAAATCAAATCCCGTTTCCGTTTCTATCTCCGATTTCCTCGCGAGTTCATCTCGGACTCTTTTTAGGGTTCGCCGCTGCACGCCGCCCTAGCCCCTCCCGGCCCCTATAAAAGGCATCCCCGGGATCGCATTGACGTCCGCACCAGAACCCCTCAACCCATTGCGCCGCTTAAGCCCTAGCGCCGCCGCAACTTGAGTTTTAGGTTTTGTCGCGGCGGCGTTCTTCTTAGCGCGCGCCATCGGTGACACCACCGCCCTCGTGGAGTGCACCACCGTCACCCGGGCTACCTCCAGAGACCACCCACGCCACCTAGACCTCACCGAGCCCCGTCGACAAAACCCGGCGGCTCGCGCTCAACCCTCGCCGGCCGTCTCGTCGACCCGACCACCGAGTTGCATCGAGGTTCGCAATAGCGCCCTCTACGCCCGGTACCACTCACCGTCGGTGGATCGCCGCCGTTCGCCGTTGTCGTCGGTTTTCGAGCGCCGCCGTCCGTCGGTCTGACGTGGCCGTCCACGTCGGCAGCCACCTTAGCGACCGCGCCTGTGTGTCATCCCGAGTGGCAGCCGCGTGGCATCCCCGTCATCTCGCACGTGTGCGCTCGAAGTCAGCCGGTCGGCAACGCCGCCGGCGTGTCGCCGGGGATTGGTCGGCCAGTCCACGTGCGGCCCACCGGTCTCCAAATTCCGAGGCTCGGTAGACGTAGTCTACCGTGAGCCGTGTCTCTGACATGTGGGTCCCACATGTCAGTGTTTTCCGTTATTTCTTTTAAGGATTAAGTACATTGTTCGTCCCTCAACTCTTGCCCTAGTTTAAAGTTTGTCCCTGAAGTTCAATACCGGGTAAAACGCATCCTCCAAGTATCAATACCGTGCAAAAACCGTCATCTATTCCTTTTGATGGTGGTTTCGTGGCACGTGGAAAAAAGAAATGATTTTCTCTGCCACAGGGCATCCACGCTGGCGAACTCCTCCTCCCACTCTGCTTCTCCATGCGTCATAGCGGTGAGGCCAGAGCCAAAGCCAATCCATTCATGGACGAGAGGGAGATGGTGAGGCTAGAGCCGCCGGCGCCACCGTGTAGGAGAGCACCCACGCCCACCACCACCGCCACGCACTGCTCCACCGATCACCGCCTCCTCCGGCTCCAACACCAGTGTCTTTGCTGCTGCGTGGACGCCGCCGCCCACCCCTCTCCTCGTGGCTGTTCTCCGGCGAGGGAGGCGACAACGGCGGCCGTGAGTAGGCAAAATGGACCCGGAACGAGGCGGTTCCGTGGGCGGTGGTGGCGTGGCCGAGAGTGGCCGGAGCGGCCGCGGCGGCAAGCAGCGGCCGGAGCGGGAGAAGTGGGGCGGCAGCGCGGAGGCGGGAAAGGGAAAAGGGCGTGCGCGCAGAGCACTAGGGGAGTGGTAGGAACTTACCGGAGTTGTTGATGGAAGCTGAGGAGGCCTGTGGTGGGCCAGCGACGAGAGCCAATGGTGCCGTGGCGAGGGCGACGTGGGGGCGGTGGCCGGGTGGGTGAGGGCTTCAATTGGCGGTTGGGAAAGGTCGGGGGAGGTCAGAGGATACTCCAGCCGCGAGGAATTGGGTGGAGGCGCACCACGCGAGGAAGGGCGGCCGGGGCGGCGAATTTGGCCGGAGTGGAGGGAGACGGAGACTCCGACGGTTTCCTGTGGATGCATGGAGGAATTAGTTGAGGGCTTTTGATCCTTGGGCTCTAGAACGCCGAGTGACGCGGTCGGTCCAAGGAGGAGGTCGCCGGACGGCCGGAATGGCGGGGTGGCGCTTGGCGGCCGAGCGGGCGGCTTAGGCCGAGTCGGCGGACGAAGCGATTGAAGGGGGCAGAGGCGATGGACGAACCTCTGCTTGGCTGCCCAGCACCTTTGGCGCACCCCCCCTCGCCTCTCCTTGGCCGCATCCTCTCCGGCGGCGTCCTCCTTGGCTGCGCCGCTGGAGCAGAGTCGGTAGAGAGAGTGCGGGAGTGAGGCATTCACAGCAGCGATGACTCTTTTAGACTCAGATGATTCGCCAGCGTGGATACTTGGGTGGCACAGGGAAAGGAAACTAAGGTCCATGTGGCACGAAACCGGCTTCAACAAGATAACATGACGGTTTTTGTACGGTATTGATACTTGGAGGACGTGTTTTACCCGGTATTGAACTTCAGGGACGAACTTTAAACTAGGGCAAGAGTTGAGGGACGAACAATGTACTTAATCCTTCTTTTAATTCCCGAAATTCCTTGCTGACGTCAGCATTGCGCAATAATCTGATTTTTCTTCACAGAAATAATTCGAAAATTCTGGAAAATCCAAATTAGTATTTCTTTTTAGATTTAAAACTTCCAGAGGCCATAACTTTTGCATCCTAACTCCGATTGAGCCCATTCAAATTTCTAAATTTATCTAAATTCGAGCTCTATTTATCTGAGATTTTTATTGAATTTTTGGAGCTTGTTTTGCCTCTGTTATTTATTTGTTTTGTTTATTTATTTCGTTTGCGAGTAGACGTCGATTCGTCGGTGAATTTCGTTGAAGGAGCAACCCAAGATCAAGACCAGTACTTAGAACTTTCCAAGGCAAGTCATACCTTTGATCATCTTGAACCCAGCTTTCAAATTACTTTGTGTTAAATTATTGCATTCTACTTTAATTATTTATTTAAATGCTTTGGGCATAGTTATTATCCAAATTGTTATCACACCTTGGCCTTGTATGTCATAATTCCTTGTCACCCTAGATTGGTTACTATTTGATAATATTATAGCACCAACGTGGGTTGGTTAGATGTGAGTACAATTGCTTAGCCATGCTACGAGTCTCACATCTCATGAAAGTTGCAAATATTAACTATGACTAAGTGACTATGGAACTTTGTGTAAAGCTGTGTGCTATGTGTTATTACTTCGTGATAGCATGTGTTGCACTAAAACCAACCCAGGTGGTAAGGATTTAGGCCGAGGCAAGTGGTGGAAGCTGTGTGATATGGTGGAAGGCGTGTGCTTGGGTTTGATAATCGTGTGATTTAGTTAGAAATGGAAGTCTTGCCTTGGTCAATTAAGGACTTAACTTTGTGCGCCATTGAACTGAGCCTTATTGTGCGACCACATATGCCGGTATGGGGCGGGCCTAACTTAGTAAGTTATGGATTCTCGGCATTGATGTTCAGGTGGATAGGTTAGGCTGTGTGACAGGGTGGAGGTCTGACTACTTGGTGGTTGCATCGCGGGACGGTTCGCCGCTTCCCTATTCAGCGGTGTGTGTTATACCAATTCTATGTGAGCCGGTATAGCGGGAAAGCACATCGGAAATGTCAATGTTTGAGATGAAGTTTCCGAACTGTTTTGTTACGATTAGTGCTTGCTACACTAGTTGTATCTTGTGGGTAAAGTGTACAACCTCTGCAGAGTGTTAAATCAATCTATTCGAATAGCCACGTCCGCGGTCATGGACATGCTCGGGGATTACACACGAGGGGTAGTTTTCATAAAATGATGGGATGGGAGCTGTGTGACCTCAACCATATGGCTATGTGAAATAATCTATTTAGCTGTGTGTCTTTGTGAAAATAATTGTTAAATTAATATTGTCTATTTGTTTTGAATTATGCTTTCAATCTATTATTCGTATTCAATTGCAAATGTAGCTTTTATGCAAAAGAACCACAGAAGCCTTTTCTTTGGAATAAGCCTGCATCTATAAATTGCATTCTGTGGTATGATTTGCGAGTACGGTTGTGTACTCACGCTTGTTGTAAAACTTGCGCCCAAACCTCTGTAAGAGGGGAGTCTACGCCGCTTTGGAGGAGTTCGAAGGTTGTTGATTGTTAAGGTCCGGATCCCGTCGGTTGCTGTGGTGAATTGGTGGGATCTCGCGGAGTTATTTCCGTTCTGCTCTTTGTTTTATTCTCTGTTAGCCCTGCGTGGCTTAATAAGTGTAAACTCGACCATAAGGTCAAAACCCTTATTTGTTATTCAAACTAATCGTTTACTTTATTTACCGCTTGTGTGGATCGATATTTACCTATGTTGACACTGTGTGCACTAGCGTGATCTGGACTAGTGCAAGTATACAGAGGGTTTGAGTCGTAATGCAGGTCCCGGCGGAGGTGGTATCGAGTCATCTTGTTGTATGTCTTGACCTTAGTTAGATTGGCCATCTTTAGAGTGTCCAAACTATTTTCTAAAGGAAAAATTAACTTGCAAGGTTAATTAATTGCTTAACTCTCCTCATATCTCGCTCGACTCAACTTTTGCTATAATCTTTTCTCTCTCATTGTTTTAAAGTTGCTCTTACCCTCTTCGCTGCCTTGGCAGATGCCTCGCCTCGAGCTATGGTGGCGCACGGGAGGATCGCTACCGAGCTTTGAAGTCGTTGCAAGTTCTTGGAGGCTTTGATCGTCCGTTGTATGTCGACAACAAGCCGGATGTGAATGGACAAAACCGTGGAGTGATCGCCGCAGCGATCTACAATAGGAGGAACAACAAGGCAAGCCAACCTTCGCATCTCGTGTGGAAGATCACTTGGTGGAAGGTATCCGAGAGTCGCCGCTTGGCCATGCTACGTATCGCAACATCTACGCGGGAGCTTCAAGACACCGTCTTGATTACCATCCGGAGCCGCAGTGGATTTGCCAAAGACGCTACCCGTCTACACAAGAAGAGAGCAATGCTACGATCGTGCACCTCGCCCGGTTTGCATTGCTCGGGAGGAAGCCTTGGAGGACTATCACGGAGCCGGATCATGTCTATGAGGCTTTGTAGAGAGTGAAGAGAAGGTTGCCACTGCAAGAGATTCTCTCGACCAAGTTCGGAAGAAGAGGAAGACCCAGGAGGATTCCAAGAAGATCTAGAGGAAGGCCCGGTCGAGCCAAAAGAAGGCGTAGAGCCGGAGGAGCCGGTGAGCTAGTTGCACCGAGCCTGCTTCTGCTGCACGATTCGAGGCATCGGATCGGTTGCCAAGATGCCGGCTCACTTAGAGTCTACCGTCGAGAGTGCCGCGCGGTTGTGGAGGCTTTCTCAAGTAGTTGTCTTAGTTTCGATCTTTGAGCTTAGCCGATTTTCGCTTTAGTAAGTCGCCCTTTAGGCGGTAGTTTTGTGTGCTTAGGTTGTTGTTTCTTTTGTGTGCGAGTATGAGCTGCAAAGGCCCTTAGGCATTTGTTGCAGCTATGCTAAGATCCTAATTAATAAAGGTATTTCATTTGAGTTCCTTGAGCTGTGTTTCATTGGGTTTAACCTGCCCCCTTGCTTAGTTTTTAACTTATCTTGTGCTTGCTACCTTATCTAACCCATGGAGCTTCGCCAGATGGTTCAAACTCATCGATCTGGCGCTAGTGGTTCCGTACCCCAACACACCAAGCAATGAGCAACCGACCGCGGAGCGGTTCACCACAAGCACCCCGATTGACTTGCAAAACTTTGGAGTTTTCATGGCAGCGCAGACCCAACTGATGAATACCATGATGAATCAGATGCAAGCTATGAACAACCAAGTCAACAACAATCAGAAATATGGAGCCCCAGCTGCTCATGGTCACCATGGACCATCTAAACTTGCGGAGTTTATGAGAACCCGTCCACCAACATTCTCTGGACACGTATCCCTAGTAGAGGCAGATGATTGGCTTCGGGTCATCGAAAGGAAGCTGCTGATTACCCACTGTAGTGACCGTGAGAAGGTCCTGTATGCCACTCACCAGATGGAGGGCACAGCCGCTGAATGGTGGGAGAACTACGTGCGCATGCGCAGAGCGCCACAAAATATCACGTGGGAGGAATTTTCTGCAGCATTCCGCCAGTATCATGTACCAGAAGGCATCATTGATCTGAAAAAGAATGAGTTCCGCGCTCTTAAGCAAGGAGCTATGTCAGTGTCTGACTATCTCAACAAGTTTTCTCAGCTAGCTCGCTACGCGGCGGAAGATGTAGCCACGCACAAGGCTCGTCGTAGCTTTACGAAGGGCTAAACAACGGGTACCAAGTCGATCTAATTGCCCACACTTTCCCTGATTTTCAAGAGTTGGTCAACAAAGCTTTTGTTCTAGAGGACAAACGGAAGGAACTGGAAGATAACCGTAAGCGCCGGATTGCTCAACAAGGAAATCAACAATCACAATAGAGGGCAAGAACAGTGCCATCACAGTTCAACCGATTTCCACCCCAGACTTCATTCAGAGCACCTGTACCAACTTCAGCACCCCATCCAGCTGTCCAGAACTTCCGCAACCCTACACCTGTCAACCCCAACCTGGAAAGCAATCAGCAAAGCGCACCAAAAGTCTGTTATGCCTGTCGTCTGTCGAGACATTTTGCCAACCAGTGTCCGCAGAGGGGAACAATCACTCCAGTATGTTTTAACCTTGGAGCTACTCCATCCAAGACGCCAGCACCAGGCATCAACCAAGGAGCTTCACAAGTTGCCGGTCAAGACGGAGGAGCACCACAGTCCGTGATCAGAGGCCGTGTCAACCACGTCACTCTGGAAGGAGCCCAGGAATCACCGGACGTCGTACTGGGTAAGTTTACGTTAACTCGATGCACTGCATCGATTTGTTTGATTACGGAGCCGCATTCGTTTGTTTCTGGAATGTTTGCAACCAAGAATAATTTGAAAGTTATGCAACTTAAGCATACTCTGTTAGTCCAGTCGCCTGGAGAAAAGCTAAGTGGTAGAGTGGGATGTTTAGGAGCTAAGTTACTCATAGCTGGAGTTGAGTTTCTAGCCAACCTAATTGTTCTAGACACCCAAACCTTAGATGTCATCCTTGCCATGGATTGGTTATCCAAGCACAAAGCCGTGCTAGATTGTGGCCGAAGAGCCGTAACAATTGAGGATACCAGGGGAAACAAGATAGAATTTCTAGCCACCTCAGTTCGTGATGGACATCTAATAGTGAACAGTCTGAAGACCCTGTCCTTAGAAGAAGTACTAGTCGTCAGTGAATATCCGGATGTGTTTCCAGAAGAATTACCGGGAATGCCACCAGATCGTGACATTGAGTTTGCCATCGACCTAGTGCCAGGGACAACACCAATTTCAAAGAGACCCTATCGAATGCCAGCCGATGAATTGGTAGAGATGAAAAAGCAGATAGAGGAACTTCTTGAGAAAGGTTTCGTGAGACCTAGTTCGTCGCCGTGGGGAGCGCTAGTGTTGTTTGTCAAGAATAAAGATGGAAGAATGAGAATGTGTATCGATTACCGTTCGCTCAACGAGGTTAATATCAAAAAAAGTACCCACTACCCCGGATAGATGATCTGTTTGATCAGATGAAAGGAGTCGGAGTGTTCTCAAAGATCGACCTGCAATCAGGTTACCACCAGCTAAAGATTTGTCCTAAGGATATACTGAAGACCGCGTTCTCAACACGGTATGGACATTATGAGTTCTTAGTCATGTCCTTTGTGCGACTAATGCCCACATACTTCATGAACATGATGAATAAAGTATTCATGGAATATTTGGACAAGTTCGTAGTTGTGTTCATTGATGATATTCTAGTGTACTCCAAGTCGGAGGAAGAACACACCGAACATTTAAGGATAGTCTTGGAAAAACTCAGAGAGCATCAGTTGTATGCCAAGTTCAGTAAGTGTGACTTCTGGAAGAAGGAAGTTGATTTCCTTGGTCATGTGATGACAGCCGAGGAGTAGCGATTGACCACAGTAAAGTCAAGCGATGTTACATTGGGAGCGGCGCGGGACCGTAACTTCGAGTTCGTAGTTTCTTGGGAATGGCGGTTATTACGCGTTTCATCGAAGGATTCTCATCGATTGCTAAGCCTCTTACGCAATTGTTGAAGAAGGAGAAAAAGTTCACTTGGACCCCGGCCTGTGAGGAAAGTTTTCAAGAGTTCAAGAAGCGTTTGACTTCAGCCCCAGTGCTGATTTTGCCAGATATTCGTAAGGATTTCGATATTTATTGTGATGCTTTGCGTCAAGGATTAGGATGCGTCCTGATGCAAGAAGGAAGAGTTGTCGCTTATGCGTCAAGGTAATTAAGACCTCACGAGGAAAATTACCCCACTCATGATCTGGAATTAGCTGCCGTGGTGCATGCTTTAAAGATTTGGTGTCACTACCTCATTGGTAATCGCTGTGAAGTCTACACAGATCATAAGAACCTGAAGTACATCTTCACTCAGTCAGATTTGAACATGAGACAGAGAAGATGGTTAGAGTTGATCAAGGATTATAATCTGGGGATCCACTACCATCCCAGCAAAGCCAATGTAGTTGCAGATGCCTTGAGTCGCAAGAGTTACTGTAATGCTTTAGAAGTAAAGGAAAGTTGCCCAGAACTATATGAAGAATTTCAGAAGCTAAGGCTAGAAGTTGTGTCCGAAGGATTCGTAGCCCATTTGGAGTTCTGATCTACCACGAGAAGCGATTCGTGAAGCGCAGCCAAAGGATCTGTGTTGTCGGACATCAAGGTCAAAATGGCGAAGGAAATTCAAAGATTTTACCAAGGATGATCAAGACATACTGGATTAATGGTCGTATCAGTGTACCAGATAACAATGGTCTAAGGCAGTTAATCTTAAAGGAAGCCCATGACTCAAAGTATTCGATTCACCCTGGAAGTACCAAAATGTACCAGGATATTAAGACTAAATTTTGGTGGCCCAATTTGAGCGAGTCGCGAGTTCGTTGCCTTGTCGACGTCTGTCAGAAAGTAAAGGCAGAACACCAGAGCTCAGCAGGTTTGTTGCAACCGCTGAAGATTCCAAAATGGAAGTGGGAGGAGATCGGAATGGACTTCATTACCGGTCTACCCAAGACCCAATCGGGTTACGATTCGATTTGGGTAATAGTCGATCGTTTGACCAAGGTCGCCATTTCCCGCCGATCAAAACCACGTTACTCGGAGATCGCCTTGCGGAGTTGTACATGGCCAGAATCATCAGCTTGCACGGTGTGCCCAAGAAGATAGTATCAGACCGAGGATCTCAGTTCACCTCTCGTTTTTGGCAAAGTTTGCATGAAGCATTGGGTACCCATCTGAATTTCAATACCGCATATCATCCACAGACAGATGGACAGACTGAAAGAGTTAATCAGATATTGGAGGATATGCTGAGAGCTTGTGCTCTAGCTAATGCTGCCCGATGGGATAAAAGTTTACCATATGCGGAATTCTCGTACAACAACAGTTATCAAGCTAGTCTGCAAATTTCACTATTTGAGGCTTTGTATGGCCGTGCCTGCCGAACCCTGTTGAATTGGTCAGAAACAGCTGAACGTTCAGTATTCGGTCCAGACATCATCCAAGAAGCATAAGAGCAAGTGGCCATGATCAGAGAAAGATTGAAGATAGCTCAGTCCAGGCAGAAGAGCTACGCTGATAATCGTCGTCGAGATCTCAGCTTTGAACCCGAGGATTTTGTCTATCTTCGAGTTACCCCGCTCAGAGGTGTAAAAAGGTTTCATGCCAAAGGGAAGCTTGCCCCGAGGTATGTTGGTCCGTTCAAGATTTTGGAACGCCGTGGAGAAGTTGCTTATCAGTTGGAGCTACCGCAGTCGTTAGCAGGAGTGCATGATGTCTTTCATGTCTCGCAGTTGAAGAAGTGTCTTCGTGTGCCAAAAGAGCAAGCCCCGCTAGAATCGATTGACTTGAAGGAGGATCTTACCTACAAGGAGCAGCCAGTCAAGATTTTGGATGTCGCAGAGCGCCTCACCAGAAGCAAGACTGTTCGTTTTTGCAAGGTTCAGTGGAGCAACCACTCGGAAGGAGAAGCAACGTGGGAACGTGAAGAAGAGCTGAAAGCCGAATTTCCTAGCCTTTTCTCTAGCTAGCTTTGAATCTCTGGTCGAGATTCCTTTAAGGGGGAGATTTGTAACATCCCAATTTTCGAGCTTAAAATCTTTTAATAGTTAGTAGGAGAAAATTCACCATTTGGATTTATTTGAATTTAAATTCAAAAGCTTAATATTGGACTTTCCAATCAAAAATATTTAATGTGAATAATTCCAACATGAACATTAGCCAAAACTATTTTATTTGGGTTCTATGTGCTCGAGATATATTTTCTAGATTTTCTAGAATTTTTGAGTTCATTTGCTATTTTCTATTGCTTATTTGAATTTAAGTATTTTCTAAAATAGAAAAGCTATTTAAAATCTCAGAAAACAACTCGGGCCGAATCGCTCCGGCCCAAACTCCTTTTTCCTTCGCGCGTGGCCCGCTCGAGGCCCGACTCATGCGATGCCCGGCTCCGCGCTGCCGCCTCCGTGTCTCTGACGTGTGGGCCCCACGCCTTCGTCGTCCCCCTCACGCCCGGTTTCTTCCTCGCGAGCGGCCGCGCCGTCCGCCATGTTTCCAAGCTCGAGTCCCGTAAAACAACACCTCCTTTCCTTTCGAACCCCTTCTAGAAAACGTGTAAAATCCTATCCCCATCCTCCCCGCATCTTCTCGGATCAAAATCAAATCTCGTTTCTGTTTCTATCTCCGATTTCCTCGCGAGTTCATCTCGGACTCTTTTTAGGGTTCGCCGCCGCACGCCGCCCTAGCCCCTCCCGGCCCCTATAAAAGGCACCCCCGGGATCGCATTGACGTCCGCACCAGAACCCCTCAACCCATTGCGCCGCTTAAGCCCTAGCGCCGCCGCAACTCGAGCTTTAGGGTTTTGTCGCCGCTGGCGTTCTTCTTCGTATTGCGCCGCCACCGGTGACACCCTGCCCACGTGGAGTGCACCGCCGTCACCCGGGCTACCTCCAGAGACCACCCACGCCACCTAGACCTCACCGGAGCCCCCGTCCGACAAAACCGGCGCTCGCCGCCAACCTCGCCGCCGGCCGTCTCCGTCGACCTCGACCACCCGGAGTTGCACCCAGAGGTTCGCAATAGCGCCCTCTACATGCCGGTACCACTCACCGTCGGTGGATCACCGCCGTTCGCCGTTGTCGTCGGTTTCCGAGCGCCGCCGTCCGTCGGTCTCACGTGGCCGTCCACATCGGCAGCCACCTCAGCGGTCGCGCCTGTGTGTCATCCCGAGTGGCAGCCGCGTGGCATCCCCGTCATCTCGCACGTGTGCGCCGAGTCGGCCACGGTCGGCCATTGCGGCGTGTCGCACCGGGATTGGTCGGCTTCGGTCACGTGCCAGCCCACCGGTCTCCAAATTCCGAGGCTCGGTAGACCTATCTACGGTGAGCCGTGTCTCTGACATGTGGGTCCCACATGTCAGCATTTTCTGTTATTTCTTTTGATTCCCGAAATTCCTTGTTGACGTCAGTATTGCGCAATAATCCAATTTTTCTTCAGAGAAATAATTCGGAAATTCTGGAAAATCCAAATTAGGGTTTTTTTTAGATTTGAAACTTCTAGAGGCCATAACTTTTGCATCCTAACTCCGATTGAGCCCATTCAAAATTTTAAATTTATCTAAATTAGAGCTCTATTTATCTGAGATTTTTTTTAAAATTTTTGGAGCTTGTTTCGCCTCTGTTATTTATTTGTTTTGTTTATTTATTTCGTTTGCGAGTAGACGTCGATTCGTCGGTGAATTTCGTTGAAGAAGGAGCAACCCAAGATCAAGACCAGTACTTAGACCTTTTCCAAGGTAAGTCATACCTTTGATCATCTTGAACCCAGCTTTCAAATTACTTTGTGTTAAATTATTGCATTCTACTTTAATTATTTATTTAAATGCTTTGGCCATAGTTATTATCCAAATTGTTATCACACCTTGGCCTTGTATGTCATAATTCCTTGTCACCCTAGATTGGTTACTAGTTGGTAATATTATAGCACCAACGTGGGTTGGTTAGATGCGAGTCTTGCCTTGGTCAATTAAGGACTTAACTTTGTGCACCATTGGCCCAGAGCCTTCTCATGCGACCACATGCCTAGTATGGGACGGGCCTAACTTAGTAAGTTATGGATTCTCGGCATTGATGTTCGGTGGATAGGTTAGGTGTGTGTGACGAGGTGGAGGTGTGACTACTTGGTGGTTGCATCGTGGGACGGTTCGCGCTTCCTGTCGGCGGTGTGTGTTATACCAATTCTATGTGAGCCGGTATAGCGGGAAAGCACATCGGGAATGTCAATGTTTGAGATGAAGTTTCCGAACTGTTTTATTACGATTAGTGCTTGCTACACTAGTTGTATCTTGTGGGTAAAGTGTACAACCTCTGCGAGTGTTAAATCAATCTATTCGAATAGCGCGTCATGGTCATGGACATGCTCTGGATTTCACACGAGGTAGTTTTCATAAAATGATGGGATGGGAGCTGTGTGACCTCAACCATATGGCTATGTGAAATAATCTGTTTAGCTGTGTGTCTTTGTGAAAATAATTGTTAAATTAATATTGTCTATTTGTTTTGAATTATGCTTTCAATATATTATTCGTATTCAATTGCAAATGTTGCTTTTATGCAAAAGAACCACAGAAGCCTTTTCTTTGGAATAAGCCTGCATCTATAAATTGCATTCTGTGGTATGATTTGCGAGTACGGTTGTGTACTCACGCTTGTTGTAAAACTTGCGCCCAAACCTACAGAAGAGGAGGAGTCTACGCCTGCTTTCGAGGAGGAGTTCGCCGAAGGTTGTTGATCGTTAAGGTCTGGATCCCCGTCGGTTGCCTGTGGTGAATTGGTGGGATCTACGCTTGAGTTATTTCCGTTCTGCTGCTGTTTTATTTTCTGTTAGCCATGCGTGGCTTAATAAGTGTAAACTCGACCATAAGATCAAAACCCTTATTTGTTATTCAAACTAATCGTTTATTTTATTTATCACTTGTGTGGATCGATATTTACCTCTGTTGACACTGTGTGCACTAGCGTGATCCTGGACTAGTGCAGTATACACAGAGGGTTTCAGAATTGTAATTCTGGGTCCCGACAGAAACCTAGTGCGCAAGCCACAATGTTGAAACAAAACTCTTTTAACAATGTCATACTAGTACATGACAATCTCACAAAACACACCAATATGAATCACTTATTAGATTTCGTCCATTTAACCCTTACTAACGCTCAACGCCAATTTAGCACACACTAATAGCACTCTAACCATTACTGTTAACAGTTGATGATTATTTAATCATAGAAGCATTCATGGTCCTACCTCTGTTTGCAATCACAAAACAGATATGAGTACAAATTCAACATTCTATCTTATGTTCAGAAATTAGAACGAAATATCTTTAACTTCAATAATATAAGATACATAAGACAAGGTTTCACAAGTCAATACATCTACCTTCATTCATTTCTTAATACATATAACATCAGTTTAGCATGGCAAAATTAGATGGATGAGGCATTTGAATAAGTTCATCAAGTATCTAAATAGAAGACAGATTCAAGATTAACATTTACCAAGGCAACCTTCGATCGCATCCTTAACTTAACCATCACTAGTAGTTAGAATAACCAAAAGAGGACCTACATTCCAATTTATCTAACAAATTTAGCAGATTACTCAATCATAATGATCAAACCGATTCACCAACATTCCACACTTCTTAACAAATCATAGATTCTGAACAGATATGGATAGACCCTTATTTAAAATTCATCATGTATCAAATACAAGAACATTTCCAATTAATCAATTTCACTTCTATGGAGGTTAGTTAAGAATAATTTGTTCACACCATGCTATTATCCAAACCTAATAACTCACACAATACCAATTAATTCCTTTAATTAAAACCTCTTAGTTAAGCACGACTAGACATCACTAAAGGTTTTTAACTCCTTTCAAAAAAAAAAGAGGCATTAAACTTTAACACTCGAAATACTCCAAAAGAAATACATAAAGCTAAACCTTTCACATGTTAAAGAACTTGCAACAGAAAACTTTCAGTATCCAGAATACCAAGCGAGTAAATAAGTCATATTTTTCCAATAAAAAAGGCAGAACTCCCGTGAAAAGATCAATCTTCCTGATAACCGATGTTCACACAAAAACAACAATAGATCAGCAGTCAGGGGAACAAGTAACCGCTTTATGGAACCAAGAAAGACTAATGAAAACTCATCAATTGTAATGTAAACACTAACTCAAGAAAAATTCATCATCCACAACTATAACTAGAATTGGCCAAAATTCAAGCCCAAGGAAGAGAACAACTTTTCTAAAGAAACTCACCCTCAACACCTATAAATATGGTAATCGAGGTAACTACTTCTCTATTCTTATACCACGAACGGTGGTGCAACCTGGCAAAGCCTAGGGCCACAACCACGACCTCAGCCTCTCAACATCAACCACCATCACACATAACCAAAATAATCAATTATGAGTATATAAGATCATCTCACAACAATCATAGAATAAATTCATAGGTATAGAAGATCATATTGTATCATAGATTAACAATGCAACATAATGAAAACGGAAATGCATTGCTTGACCCATCCCATCCTACAGTGCACCAGTGTGTCATGTTTTAGGTTAATTAACCATTAACAAATTTTAGAAAATCAGTTTACCTAAGTTGTTAACCTATTCATCACGGACCTAAAGCCCGCTCTGATACCAACTGTAACACCCTAGCTTTGCGAAAGCCAAGATGTTACCTAAAAAGCTAACACAAAACAACAATACAATATACTTTCAACACTTTGACAACTACCGACAATTAGAATCCAACACACAAGAGAGCGATTACAGAATTTGATCTAACACTTTCAGCAACATAACAAAACTCTAATTGTCCGATCATGATATTCCATTCAAGAGAAATACTACCAATAAAATATCTATGAATATAAATCATTAACTAGATCAACCAAAACATAACGATGTACAATAACAGTCATCAGAACACCATTTATTACAATCCAAAACTCTCAGCTGAAAGATAACAGCAGGTTTATTAATTAATATGTGAAATGAGTGAGTGTATCCATGTGTCTACTCCCTCCCAAGCACGCTGTCTTCAGAATTTACCTAAAACAAACAAACTAGCAAGAGTGAGTCCACGACTCAGCAAATACAAATAAATAGTACAGAAGTACTAGATCAAATACATGTCGTTCATGATACTCAAATACATGAGAAGAAAGACAGGAAACTTATGCAAGTATAAAAATGCATGATCTTCTCTTCTGCTTATACCGGTATAGTCAATGAACACCTGTCGGTGTTCACTTAGGCCCGCATTAGATAAAATGGAGGGATTCAAGGCCCGTATGAAGAATCTTTCAAACGTGGAATCCAATTTGCCCACGTTGGAATGGTGGGTTTTACTTACCTATATTGCAATGATGGGACTTCACTACCCACTCCCGTAGGTGAATCATGAATGAATGAAGACATTGTAATGAAAAACATACTCTCAACGAAGCATGGGATAACAACCATGAAACGAACAAGTAATACTGGAATTAATCACAATTCATATAATTTAACAATTTCATAAGCTTTAATCACTTAACAAATAAACAGTCAAGTTAATTCAAATTGTACTTACCTTTCGCGTTGCGATGCGTTAGGAGGCAAGGAAGGTGCCACTAATCCCGAAGCCACTCCTCCTACACAATCGAGTTACTCAAAATAAGATCGACATGGTAACATGATGCTATCCGCAACGCTCTACAACGCTTTCCCAAAACCCAATGTTTATCTATTTGATCTACTCAATTCAGACGACAAACTAACATGGAACTACACTGGACAGTGGCCTTAAAACATACATAACTTTTTCTCTGTAAATCATAAAAATGCATTCTCAGATTCTTTGGAAACATAACAAAATCAACTACAAAAACCTAGTTGGTGAGATCTCCAAATTCTTCATTTAACTACACATAACAGTCAGCTGAAAAACCCACTGTCAGAACTGATAGACACAATGAACAGCGGCACTAAAACAGCTATAACTTTCAATTGGCTGATCCAAAAATTGAGTTCTTTATCAATCTGGAAAGCTACATAAATTTTCTACAAAAGTTGTGATGGGAGACAACCCTGATTCGGCAATTAACAAATTATTATCTATTAGTTAATATGACTGTTGTAATCTTGATAGAGTTCTGGACAGCAGCAATAAAATCATCATAACTTCCAAACTACAACTCCAAATAACGTGATCTCAGATCCTACTTAAACCTAACAACATTTCCCACAATTATCTAGGAGACACAAAGTTCTAATTTTTCCCTGATCTAAACAAAAACTACTGATAAAAAAGGCTACAGATCTCATATTTAATTTCGGGAGGAACTAAAAATCGCTAAACGACAACAATCGTATTGAAAAGGACTAAACAAATGAACGAGGAATTGAAGATCACCCTTGAAGACCCTCTAAAACTTGAAGAAGATCCCCCATGAGCACTTCCTCTTCCCTCTCTCCCTTGCCCAGCAGCACACGAAGGAGGCTCCCTCCTTCTTTTTCCTTGGCCGGCAAGAATGGAGGAGCACCGGATGAGAGGGGGCACCACCAGGGAGGAGTGGGCGTTGCTACAGTGCCATTGGTGCTACAGTGCCGCTCGTGCTACAGTAACCTCTAGGGTTTGGTTGCCCCTTCTTAAACCAGCTTCCCACATGGGCCAAACAAAGTGGCCCGAAAGCCCAAGATTATTTCTCCTCTAAAAATCTGAATTCTTTTTTTAAAATCTTGTTAGATATCTTTCTCATTTCAATTAATTCTCTAATGTTAAACGGGATATTACAATGTTATCCCCATGGTAGTAGCATCATTATCACAATCTTCCTTTTTTCATCAATAATACCATGGCAAGTAAATAACTTAACAAAACATAATCTAATCTCATGGTAATAAATCAACAAGACAACGACAACCACCCGTTGTCCACCATTATACCAAGCACTTGCCTCTTTAACTTCTAAGAGCCACGTAGTGAGACGATGACAAGACACTAGAGGACACACTTGCTGAACAGACAATTGAGAAATATTCTAAAAATCACCTCATCACAGCACTAAAACATTACACTAATAGCCCTCACTTGTCTACGCTAAAACGAGACAAATAATTCGATTCTACCAAGCACACTACCCGCTATCCCAGTAGTAAAAATACTCTAACTTCCTCATCTGAACCACAAATCAAGCAAACCATGTACTTTCTGGAATCCCAACAACATTATCTACAATTTCTTAGTTATGACAAACTTCTGAATCCATCATTTACCCCCCCTCCCTCGTTTCCTTCCCATCTTCCTGATTGCTGCCAGTGACATCCGTTTTTTTTTTTGGACAGGGACCTTCCAGAGGCCGTAACTTTGCACTCACAACTCCAAATCTAGTGTTCTAGACCTTCCCAAAAAGCTAACAAAACTCTCCATAGCTTTTTTTAATTGGATGAAACTGTGAATCCGAGCCTAAATGCCTCTAATTTCCCCTACAATGTTCTGTGTCGCAACTCGACGAACTAGGGCATACTAAAATCGACTCTTCCCATTACCCAAACAATCTACCGAATGAACAGAGACTAATCTAGGGCCATCTAAAGATTTTCAGATTGTTACCCTTGAAAATCACAATGACAAATCACAAAATCCCACGAAATCCTCCTCTTCCATCGTTCTTTCCTTCTTCTTTCTTCCCTCCCTTGCCTTGCTTTCCCTTTGCCTTGCCCTTCCCACCGGAGAGGCATGACAGTGCACGACAGCACTTCGGTAGGGCTACGGTAGGACTTCGGTAGGACTGGGCTGCCATGGCAGCTATCTCCCTTGCCGCTACAGGACACAACAACAACAGGCAGCAGCTCGGCAGGGGTGGACTGCAGTGGCAGGCGGCGGCAGCGAAAAGCACTGCCATGGCGGGTGATGTCAGGAGGTGGATAACCGGGGCTGGGGCGGCTTAGGGTTTGGGAGCTTCCCCCTCCCCTTGGCCCGCTTTATGGCTGACCAACTTGGGCAAAGACGTTGTGGGCCAAAGGCACAAGTTCTCTTCTTCTCCCTCAAAATCTGAATTTCTCCTTTTAATCCTATTTAAACACCTTTTCTAATTTCCATTAATTCTCTAATGAAAAACGGAGGATTATATTCTACCCCCCTTAAATAGAATTCCACCCTGAATTCTACTCCCTATTCTACTCGAAAGAACACCGAAAGCTGAAATTCAACAACAGATAACAAGTACCCGACGTAAACAACTCTGGATTTCGCTCGCACATGCGAGACTCCAACTCCCACGTCGGTTCCCGCTCGGTTTGATGCGACCACAACAACTTGACATCCTACAATGCCTTATACCTCAACTCCCTCTCCGACTCCCTAGGCACACGTACCAGACAGAACTAGAAGGTAAGGTCTTACTCGTTGGTCAACGGCTCTAACGAAACCTCAAACTCTAGATCTCTCTAGTACTTTCTCAATAACGAAACAAAAAGGATGCATGAACTCGAGACGGTTCTAGTGATACACCAACTTCCAAATCCCCACAACTATCGAAAACGATCCAACATACCTTGGCTAACCTTGCATTTGGTACCAAATGTTGGGACTCAAATATGCAAATCTGGACCCCCTGTGTATAACGCACTAGTCTAGGATCACGTTAGTGCAAATAGTGTCAACATAAATGAATATCATTCCACACAAGTTGAATATAAGAATAAACAACTAATTTAATTAATAAATAATAGTTTTGACCTTATGGTCGAGTTTACAGTTATTAAGACATGCAAGTCTAGTACTAAATAAAGAGACGACAGCGGAATGGAAACAATTCAGCGAGAACCCATCGACTTGCAATAGGCAATCGACTGGGATCAAGACGTAGCGATCACCCTCCTCGTGAAACCCCTCCCCAAAAGCTGGCGAAGACTCCTCCACATCAGCTAAAGGATTGGAGCAAGAATGAGTACTCCGAGTACTCAACAAGTTGTACTACAAAATCCAATTATACATGATGGCTTATTTAAAAGGAAGTGATTTCTATGGTTATTTTGCAAAAAGCAATATTTGCATTTGAATATGAATAATATATTAAAAAGTGTATTTTAAACAAATAAATAATAATAGCTTAACAAGTATTTTCACAAAGCTCATGAAACCTAATCAATTTCTTTCACACAGCCACATGAGTTAAACCACGTAGTTGCACCCTTCCCATTGTTTTTTTTTAATGAAAATCTACCCTTCGTGTGAAATCCCCGAGCATGTCTATGACCGTTGATGCGGCTATTCGAATAGATTGATTAACACTTTGTAGAGGTTTGTACACTTTACCCACAAGATATAACGAGCGTAGCTAGCACCAATCATAACAAAATATTTCCAAAAATTCATCTCGACAATTGACTCTCACGATGTGCATATCGTCGTACCAACCCTGACGGACTGCTTTGGTCCGATTCACAACGTTGGACCTAGAGACAGTGAACCGCTCATAAGTGTGACCCACCCACAGTAGTACACACCTCCATCCTGGTATACAGTCCAACCTACATGCCTGATTAGTCAATACCAAGATTCTATAGCTTACTAAGTTAGGCCTTCCCATACCAGACATGTGGTCATACAATTATGGCTTAGTTCAATGGCGCATAAAGTCAAGTCCTTAATTGACCAAGGCGAGACTGCCTAATTTCTAACCAAATCACCACCATTAACAATTCTCAGTCACGGAGTTCCACCATATCCCAATTCTTTCCACTTGCCTCGGTCTAAATCTTTTCCCACCCTGTTGGTTAAGTGCATCACATGCCATCAACGAGTGACAACATACAACACACAGTCTTTCCGCAACGAAGTTCCATAATCACCTAGTCAAGCTCAGATTTCCAACTCAAAATTATATCAATGACCCGTTGCATGACTAAGCATACTAATTGTATCTAACCAATCCATGTTGGTGCTATTATAATATCAACTATTAAATAACTAAGCTAGGGTGATAAAAGATCATGGTAATACAATGAGCAAAGTGGATATAATCAAGTACGTGTATAACTAATCCTAAAGCATTTAAAGAATTAAATACTTGAAATAACATGCAATAATTTGAATCAAAGTAATTTTGAAAAACTGGATTCAACATGGTCAAAGGTACAACTTGCCTTTAAACAAGTCTTGGTACTGGTCTTGAGCTTGATCAACTCCTCCTTCCTCTAAAGCTCCCGAGGTATCAACGTCTACTCGCAAATGAAAGCGAAAACCCAAATAAATACAAAACAGAGCAACAAATAACTCTAAAAATTAAATAAAAATCATAGGAAGGCAGGGCTTAAATTTAGACGAATTTAGATACTTGAATGGGCTCAATCGGAGTTTGTATGAGGAAGAAGGGGCTCTCAGAAGATTTAAATCTAAGAAAAAGAGAAAGAAAATACTATTTCAGATTTTTGTAATTTTCTTTCTAAAGGAAATTCTGAAATATTGCATCAGCATGACATCAGCAATGAATTTTAGAATTAAAAGAAAATCCCAAAAATAGAAAATAGAGGATGACAGGTGGGAACCTTAGTCTATAAACCGGGTCTAAGGATTTGGTTCACATGTCTATGGCTCACGGGTTCATGGAATAGTGCACTAACATGTGGGGTCCACATGTCACAAACAAGGTTCATGGTAGACTAGGTCCACCTAGGGTTAGGTTTAGGGTTTGCACAGGTAGAGATGATGTGGCACACGTGGCTGACTCACACTAATGGCAAGACGGCACGTGGAAAGGAGTGGTGATGTGGTGGCAACGTGGAACGGGTTGACGCAAAGCGAGGTGTTGCTGGCATGGCACTAACGTGGCAGCCAGGTTGCAGACATGCAAGCGATGAGGATGACGTGGACGGTGACGTGGACAATGGCGATGACGATGGCACTCGAGTCCCGATAGTCGTCAATGTTTGAGACCATGGCGGCGGACATGGATGGGTGCTCTAGGTAGCTGAAGCGATGGCGATCTCAACGGGGTACATGTGACGGCCGGAGGTGGATGGTGGCGAGGTTTAAGCGGTGACGCAACTTTGGTCTACGGCACGACGGCGTTACAGCGATGCTGTGATGACTTCGAGGCGACGACGGTGTGATCTAATCCTTGTGGTCCCGACGGAGGTGACAATGAGAGCTATGGCTCATTGACGGCGGTGGAAATTGGCAACGAAGACTCACTGACGGCGGCAACGAAAACTCGAGCTCTCGGCGGCTAGGGTTAGGGATTTGAGTGTCAACAACTACAGTTGGGGTACGGAGGCCAAGGGCGACATCCACCTTTATAGCGTGGCGGTCGGGAATGTACTTGGCGCACACGCTGACAAATTGGAGCGGCGGTGGAGTCTAACTCATACCTGAGATAGAGATGATGAACAGTAATAGGTGGGACACACAGGTCAGTGACAGTGGCTAGGGCGCATTCGCGTCGCGCACGGCGTGGTAGAGACTGACAGGTGGGACCGCCACGTGTAGGCGAGCAAAAGGGAGAGATAGTGGGCTAGGCTGCGGAATTCGGCCGGGGTGAACAGGAGATGGGCCATTGCAAAGGAATTGAACACAATTGATTTTCCTGGATTTTAAATAGATTTTCTATTTTAGAAAATACCAAAAATTCAAATGGCAATTTGAAAATGACAAATGAACTCGGAAAAATTCCAGAAAAACCTGGAAATTATTTCCAAGCACAAAGAACTCAGATAAAATAGTTTTGGAATCAATTAATATTTAGATTAGTCACATTAAATTATTTTGACTTAAAAGGTTCCATTTAAGCTTTGACAAATTCAAATAAAATTTGGTGAACTTTTCCAAGGGACTAAACTACTTAAAATGGTTTTGAAAATTCAAAAAATAGGATGTTACAAACCTGCCCCCGCCCTTAAAGGAATCTCAAGCCCCCTAGATTCAGGCTAGCTAGAGAAATGGCTAGGAAACTCGACTTTCGGCTCTTCTTCACGCTCCCAAGTTGCTTCACTCTTTGAGTGATCGCTCCACTGAACTTTGCCAAAATGGACGATCTTGCTCTTGGTTAAACGTTCTGCCACATCCAAAATTTTGACTGGCTGTTATTTGTAAGTGAGATCCTCTTTCAGCTCAATTGAATCCAAAGGAGTCTACTCGGTTGGCACACGAAGACACTTATTCAATTGTGAGACATGAAAGATGTCATGTAGTCCCGCTAACGATTGTGGCAACTCAAGCTGATAAGCAACTTCTCCTCAATGCTTCACAATCCTGAAAGGACCAACATACCTAAGGGCAAACTTTCCTTTGGCATGAAACCTTCTGACACATTTAAGAGGAGTTACTCGGAGATAAATAAAATCTTCTGGCTCAAAGCTTAGATCCCAGCGTCAATTATCAGCATAGCTCTTTTGCCTGGACTGAGCTATCTTCAACCTTTCTTTGATGATGGACACTTGGTCCTCTGCCTCTTGAATGATGTCTGGTCCGAACACCAGACGCTCGGCTCGTTGTCTCTTTCCAACTTAGAGAGGTTCTGCAGGCACGACCCTACAGAGCTTCAAATGGCAACATTTGCAGACTGACTTGATAACTATTGTTATACGATAATTCTGCATACGGCAAGCTTTTGTCCCAACTAGTAGCATAAGCTGTAGCACAAGCTCTCAACATATCCTCCAACACTTGATTTACTCTTTTAGTCTGTCCATCCATCTGAGGGTGATAAGCAGTACTAAAATTTAAATGAGTCCCCAAAGCTTTATGCAAACTCTATAAAAAAACGTGAGGTGAATTGTGATCCTCGATCTGACACTATCTTCTTGGGCACACCATACAAACTAACAATCCTTGATATATATATAAAATTCTGCAAGGCGATCTTTATCAAGGATTGTTAGTTATATATATATATATATATATATATATATATATATATATATATATATAAAATTCTGCAAGCGATCTCTGAATAAGTGGTTTTGACTGGAAAGAAATGTGCCACTTTTTGTTAAACAATCCACTATTACCCAAATAGAATCATAACCCGATTGAGTCCTGGGTAAACTGGTGATAAAATCCATACCGATCTCTTCCTATTTCCACTCTGGTATTTTCAAGGGTTGCAACAGGCCTGCTAGCCTCCGATGTTCAGCTTTTACCCTTTGACACACGTCACACAGGGCAACAAACTCTGCAACTTCTCGTTTTAGATTTGGCCACCAAAATTTATCCTTAACATCCTGATACATCTTGGTGCTTCTAGAGTGAATAGAATACTTCGAATCATGAGCCTCCTTTAAAATCAGCTATCTCAAACCATTACTGTCAGGTACACATATACGTCAATTGATCCAAAGCGTAGAAAACTAGAGCAAAATATTATTAAATATTTAATAACATATTCTCTATAAAACCAGTTTCCACAACGCGTTACATCAACGTTCCTCTAGTCTTTTATATATGTTTCAACAATTTTAGCATGGGAAGAATTAGGTAAATCTAGCATTTATATAAGATTATCAAATAGCCAAATAGCAGATAAATTCCATTTTAATATTTACTAAGGAAATAACCTAACACCTCTTTAACTTAACCATCCTGAACGGTGAGGTTAAACCAAAGAGACTAATTAATCAAATTTATCTCAAAAGTTTAGCAAATTAATCAATACTAATGATTAATCTGGTTCATCAATGATCAACACTTATCAATTACCCGATTGATTCCAATTAGCAATAGATATACTCTTAATCATAAATCATCATGCAACTATTATAAGGCAACAATAGATTAATCAGCTATACTACCAAGAACATGAGTTAAGATTAATTATGCATCATGCTGTCGAGGCAAAGGAGTAGAGAGGGAGAAAGGGAGGAGGGAGAAGTGCCGACGCGGGCTAGGTAGTGGTCGAGAGGAGGAAGCCGAGTGGGCTAACCCGGGGAAAAGAAAAGTGAAAGAAAAGAGACGGGCGGAGGGGGGAAGAAAAGGAAAGGCCAACTGGCCTGGTTTTTTTTTTTTTTGGGGGGGGGGATTCATTTCCTTTTCGATTTTATTTACTCTTAAGTTCAAGTTTAAATTCAAATCCCGATTAGATGATTTAGATCCAGATTAAATTTTGGGTTTGAATTTCATTAACTGATTTCTTAAAATTCAACTCGACAATATCTCAAATAAAATCCATAGAAATTCGAATGTTAACATGGATGCATTAAAAAGTTTTAAAAATTCCACATTTTTATGTATTTGAAATGCAAACCAATTTTTGGGATGTTACAGGGCCCAAACCTACTCCTTTTCCTCTCTTTTTTCTTGATTTCTTCTCTAACACCAAATCCCCTTTTCTAATTCTCTTTTAGCTTCTTAGATAAACGGGGTATTACAGTATTGACGTATTGTATTGGCCAGAAAGGGCTGTTTGTGCTGCGCGCTGTCTGTTTAACGCGGAATGTATCATTGATCTAGTTGGCTTAACTCCCAGTGTTGATAAAGCTCTCGTAGTGGCGTGTTACAACATGGACAGACTCATCCTGTGGTTGGAAGAGCATCTTGGGCGCCTGGACCTGGAGTGGTACAAATTAAGAGTTAAGACCCAGTCAGTTCTACTTGACGCAGTTCACCCTTGTATATTGCTCAGCTGTTGGAATGATTTCGGGAAATATTTTCATGATAATATTGTGACAACCTGGTCCAAAATTTGCTTAATGCTCAGCCCACTGTAAAGTAGACCCACACACGCATAACACTTCACTTATATTTTTGTCCTCGTTTCGTGTAAAAGGGTTAACCCAGAGGTGCTTCGTGTAGATCCAACAAACATTATATACTGTTATAACTCACTTTAGACAAGCAATGTGAAACTAATCCCACCACATGGGCCACATAGGTCACACTTCGAGTAGACTGTATTACAATTGTTGATTGACAGCACTCGTTTTCGTTTCCCTTCAAGGTCATCTCGAATTGTCAACATGAATATGAATAAAAAATGTTTACCTTGGACTACCAGCCCCAAGTTTCAAAAATAAACTATAGCTTCAACAGCTGAACTCACCCTGTAAGAAACAAGCAGCATTCGTCGGGAAAAAAAATAAAGAAAAAAAGAAAAGAAGAGAAAAAGAAAGAAAGAAGTGTCGAGGGCTTGATGCGCAGCAAAGCAAGATACTGCCATATATTTCACAAAACAGAACATTCAATCAACCGTTCAAATGTAGAACACAAATTACCATCGATCTATAACAGGCAAGTTTGCTGCATTGAGGCACAACACATCATGTGTTAGCCATGCATAAGATCCATCCAGTTCGAACAAGTGTTAGAGAGAGCAAGAATTTGACTCAAGTATATGACAGGTGCACTAGCTTCAATTATCAGAAGATGTACTCAGGTGGTTGCAGAGGGAAAGGATCTATATTGACAACAAGTTGGTTTCCTCTAGGCTGGCGACACCTAAGAACAAAAATCAAACATCACACCATTAGTATGAGCGAACAAACATTCCAAATGACAGATACTATTATACATTTCAATATATCCATTCGTTCATTCATAGAATGCATTTACAAGAACAATAAGTAAATCAATTTGTCTGTGTGTTAAGTTAATAGAAATCTGTGTATATAATTCAGAATTACCTCAAAGGAGTAAGTGTCAAGTAGCCTTCTATGGATCCAGGTACCATTGTGGGTGACGTGAAACTCCCGTATACAGACAGTTCCTCGCCTTGCATCAGGACAGGGTACTAGACACAACATAAGCATGCGAATGTAAGATGCATGTCTTTATAGGAGAACTGCTGTACATTTGTATGGCTACATATTTTCATATTATTTTTCCCTTCCAGCCTACCTTCCCATGAACACCATATCCATATGCATCCAAAATAACATTATCTCCGATCCGAATAGTCCAGTGGTGTGACTGAAACTGGAAGGAAGAATACCACTTTCCATCAACATTGTATGCCTCAGGAAGTGACAGGCGGATGGAATAATAGTAGACATATCTCGTGCGTAATCACCATGAGCAGAACTTTCAGCGGCAAAGATAGCGACACACGGACCTGTAAGTATCATAATTATTAGCACCAGTTCACTGGTTCGTTGGTCAGACCACCTATTTTTTTATTAAGAATATTGGCAAACAACATGTAAGTAACACAAGCGCAAGCATGTGTGCAACAAGTCTCAATTCGGTAATAAATTCTTATAGACCATATTAATATTGTCTCATTATGACTGTCGTAATTTATAAAGATGAAAAAATTAATATTTCTGTTGTAATATATATGCGGATGTCCATTCATTTCAATACCACAAAGGAATGTGGTGGACTCGGCTACAGCCACATTGTCTCTCCATCACTCCAACAAGCAAGGTGAGTTTGATTCCTAGAAACATTAGTTCATTCTGGGTTAACAACACCCAGTTCAACCCACAATTGGTCAATTCAACCATGTCAGAGCCAATTTTATCCTGGTGAGGTTTCATATCCATCAAAACATGTGAATTAAACGAAAACATGGACAACTTTTGTTTTTTTCCCACTCAAATCTCACACTTCTAATCAATGTGCTTCTTGAAGCTACGGCTTCTAATCAATGTGCTTCTTGAAGCTACGGTAACATCGGTTGAAAATAGGACAATCCTTTCTGACTGCTGAGTTATCCTACTAAAATTACAAAATCCAAAAGTATCCTCTGCCAAACGATGTTATGTTAATTGCATAGCTAAAACAAATACTATGCCACAGAGGTTTAATGTATGGAGTTCCAAATGCTTGTGGTTAAAAAAAAAGATGCACATCAGAACCTCTATCGATTGGCTTCCAGTATGAATTCCAAAATAAAATTTACACTCAGATGATGCAAATATCATTAAATTTATACTAAAATAACAGAAGGCAATGTAATCACCTTGACACCATGTGCAACTGCTGATGAACAGTAAGGCAGTGCTGCTGGATATATGCTTATGTGTCTGGCAATCTTTTGGGAGCTATAACCTTCCACCTTAATCAAGCCACTCTGTAGGCGTCTAAGATGCTCTTCCAACCACAACAGGAGTCCGTCTTGAGGCATATCATTATTATCATCCATAGTAAGCCTTATCAATGATTTAGGTACACATGACATCACTTCTCCATCTTCTTTCAAATATTCGGTGCCAACGTAAAGTTGGCCGTTCAGACAATCAAGGAGAAAGGCTTTATCTCCTGAAGCGTCAACTGCAACTACAATGTAGTTAGAGTTGTCACAGGCACCATGGGCACAGCGAAGCAACCATGTACCCTCAACAATTCGATTGAGAGGTAACAGGCACACAATAACCTTCTCGTAGTCAAACTCATAGCCTCCTATGACACCATGCGAAACCACATCCCGGCCATAATGCAGCTGACCATTACAGAAACGGTACAATACCTTTGTGGGCATAGGGAGATCAAAACCAAGATCAAACTCTGCTGATATTATCTGAGCTTCAGAAACACCATCGCCCAAAGTTTTGAGCCCTTCAGGAAAGTTATCAGACAACCAACTTTTGAATGAGCTCCAGAAACTTTTCACCCGCTTCACAAGTGGTAAGGGGTACATGCCAAATGATTGGAACCAAGCTTTGTATGCTTCCTGCAAAATTAACTAATTTTGACAAAGAACTCCAACAATCATAAACAAAGGGCAACTTTGGAACTTTAAATCTTCAATGAGAAACATATCTACGATGGAATGTAAACATTGCATGCTGCTATAGAGCCTGGAATTTGAAAACTAATGGAATGTTCCATTCTAACCACAACGGCAAGTATGGTGCGAACATTTTCGATCACAATCATCAAACCGGGATGAAATGGCATTCTGGACGGGATTAAAAATTGATATCTTTAATGGGATTAATAACAGCTTTGATCCTAGACCCAGCCGCAACCAACAATTCTACACGAAGCAACAACCAGAAACTGCAAAACAATATAATGGCATGAGAATAGAAACAAGCATGATAATTAAAAAACCAATCTTTTTCTCCCACATCCAATTACCAACAAAATCGAACGAACAAAGCAGATTAAGCAGTCTTAACTAAACCACAAGCCACCACGAGAACCAAACTAAGAAACCACAAGGGGGTAAGGAAGAAGGCGAGAAGCCACCGCGAACCTTGAAGGAGGGGAGTGGGCGGTCGTCGGGGCCGATGGGCGCTTCGAGACCGAGGTCGTCGGCGCAGAAGCGGCGCCAGAGCGCCTCGCTGGAGCCGGCGGCGCGGAGGCCCGAGCTGGCGCAGGAGATCGCGGCGGTCCCGCGGGGGCCAACCTTAGCGAGGATGATCGCCAGCGGTAGTGCCATCAGGCCTTTCAGCCCCGAGCGCCCCGTCGACGGCCGCGGCGCCTTGGCCGGTGGCGCGGAGGTCTCCAGCGACTCCATTGGTGTTCCGGCCGGGTAGGTTTGGGGGAAGGGTTTTGCGGTGGCTCGCGAGTCCTTGGCTACTTTTGATGGCAAATAATATGGAAAAGGAAAGGAAATAGAAATTAAATCACCAATACCAAACCCTATCGGGTAGAAATTGCGAATACCGTGCCAGAGGTGCAAAAGATTAGCGGTGCCATGGATCGAATAAGAATCAAACAGTAGTTTTCTTAAATTCGTATTCGTATGTTTTAAATAAATATGAACATAAATTTAAATATACTCGAATATGAATACGAATAGAATATTATAATGAATATGAATACGAATCGAATACCTACTCTGTTCGGTCGGTTTCAAATATCCTACGACATATTGAAGTTTAACGAATTGGCACCGGTTATATAGTAATATTTATGCCCTTTTTTTTCTATAGTCATCACGTAATCATTGATCATTGGTGCTATTTTATTACTAACCCTAACCAAATTTAGAGATATCGTAAATAAATCGGTTATAAACTTGTTGAATTTAGCTAAAAAGAGCATGCAAAATGCTCTATAGGGGGTGTAACAAAATGAAAAAAATGAAATGCCAAATTAGAGTATATTATGACGACGGCTTTATCGAGTCAATCGAAATACATATATAATATTCCCTATTTGGGGGTCAAATGCAAGACATATAGTAGCTAGTTGTTGTTATTGTGCCGAATCCGGATATTATCCGCATTCATATTCGATTCGACACCTATATTGCATACCATATTTGTATTCGTATTCGATAAAAAATCAGGATACTATCTGAATTTGTATTCATTTGATAATATAAATGCATTTTTGCTTACTACATTAGCTACTATCCGAATACGGATACCGGATAAAACAAATAATCCGGATCCACTCTGACACCCCCATGAAAGATAGGTGAAGAGGGTACTTTTGCATATTTTTTACTTGCAAGTTTTATTTCCATGGTGGTACCCTTTGTTTTCTTTTTTTTTTTTTGCGAGAAAGGTGGTACTTGTATTTTGTAGTACAAGTTTTCAATTTCCACTTACGCGTGATTATTCTTCATAGGAAGAAGTCCATATAACACCATAAATTTTGCTCAAAAGTCCATCCAACACCTCCGAACTATGAAACCAGACATTTACCAACCCCCACCCCCCAACCGGGGCCGAAACTTTGCAATCCGGTTCAAATAACACCCTGACTCAGTTTTGAAGGTGGTATTGTCCATGTAGCACGATGAGTGGAGAGTTTCGCCACTTAGGATGATATGCTGGCCAAGTTGGGTCAATAACAGGTGGGCCCACAAGGGTTTCTCGCTTACCGAGCTACCAATCGCGCTTCCATTTTTACTGCCCAGTAGCTCCTTCCCTCTCTGTTTTGATTTGTGGGAGAAGCTCCTATGGGTCCCACTTGTCATTCACTTAAACTTGCTAATGTGTGATCCTACGTGGTAAAACCACCCACTCATCGAGCCATGCGGGCAATACCACCATGTGAAACCAGGTCAGGATATTATTTGAACTGGATTGCAAAGTTTGGGGGGTCAAATGTCTTATTTCAAAGTTCGGGGTGCTGGACGGGCTTTCAAGCAAAGTTCGAGGGTGTTATATGGACTTTTTCCCTTCTTTATATCCTCTTTCTTTTAGTTTCCCCTTCATTGGATCAGGTCCAATAAATTGTTTTTGGAGAAAATTGCACTGTAGGTCCTGAATTTGTGAGGTTATGCTACTTAGCTTCCTGAACTTGTATTTTACTTTCTCAGCCCCTTGAACTTGCGAGGTTGTGCCACTTAGCTCACTGAACTTGTATTTTACTTTCACAGCCCCTAAACTTGTGAGGTTGTGCCACTTAACTCCTTCAACTTTCATTGAAGCGAAAGTTCGTCGGATGCGATGCCGACGACTTCGTCCCCTCTAAGTCTGGTGGAGTCGTCACTGCCCCGTTACGGTCGTGTTTATCATCCCCGTCACCTCACGCTAACAAAAACATATTCTTCGGGCCCGAGAATGCATCGTGCTCGTATCTTCACCGGAGCTCCAACATCGCAGCTTGTGTCATACACTGAGATTTAGCAATATTGAAACAGAACAGAATATTCCAGGAATATTCCCTCTCTCCCAATTATCAGGATTTTTCTATTCTAACAAACTTCTGGATGTTCGTTCTCCTTCATACGAACTCCGATTCCGTAGATTCTTGTTTCTAAATTTATCTAAATGCAATATATCTCTAATAGTAACAATTTTATTATTTTTTGAATTTTCTTAGGATTTATCGTTATTTATTTGTCTTGTTTTACACCTATAGAATCCGGCGTTGCCGAAGCCAGCTTGGAATAGTCTGCAGGAGTAACTCAAATCTTCAACGAAGGCAAGTCGTATACCTTTGATCATGTGGTACCCATTATTGTAAAATTATATTGTTTTATATCAACATAAATGCTAATTTTATATCAATTGTTTTCGGGTGAAGCTAATTACCTAATTGACATTATGCCGCCTTGAATATTGTGAACGTCGTATATCCTTTGACACCATAGGAAGGGTTGATTTTAGTTGGACATAAATGTAATACCATCATGGGTGACATAGTATGCTTAGGCATGTTTAGTTACATTGGACTTATGATCACATGCTCGATAATGTTAAATTTGATTTAATGATATATGGAATTGTGGTGTGATGTCACTATTGTGCAACTATGGTATGAGATCATTGTTGTACAAGTTGTGGTGCGATGTCTCTATTATAAATTTTTGTGCTATAGTAGGGGTTGTCATTGGTTTGGGTGAACAAAATGATTTATTCTCAAGCGAGTGATCGTGCAGTAAAGGGGGTGTGTGAGGCACATTGTTTTTGATGAGATAGTCTCGCCTAAGTAATCACTAAGAACTTAATTTTGTGCGTCATTGAACTGGGTCTTATCATACAATCACATGTCTAATATGGGATGGACCTAGCTAATTAATTAACAATGTCTTTATTTTAGTTCTATTTTTGGAAGCGTGAATTCTGCGAGGGATATTCAGAATAACACAAGAGGGGGCTCCCGAATGGGTGTGAGGTTCATTCGGTGGTGAAACCTTAGTAAGCAGAACTGAGTTAAGACAAAATTTTGTAAATGCCTTGTGATAATCACTTAGTTGCACACCTATGGAAGCGTGTTTTGATCGACATATTAAGTTGATTTTCTCTTATGGGTAAAACTGTACAACCTTTGCAGAGTGTTAAATTGTTCGAACAGCTATGTCCTCGATTATAGACAATGCCTAGGGATTTCACATGAGATATAGAGTTTTTCATAAACTTTGGATGGTGGTTTGGTTGGGAAGTGAGCGGGAGGTTCACTGGTTGTTTCAAAGTAATTGTCTATTTATTTATTATTCTTTTCAATCACGCAATTCAATCCATTTACTATATTTACTGTCAATACTTCTTTCTGCAAAAGAACCATGCAACTATTCCTTGTTCAAGCCTTGCATGAATATTAATTGCATATTATTCCCTACGATTTGCTGAGTACTTTATGTGTTCACAGCTTTATGCCATTGTTAATCAGTTGTTGAGGAAGAATCTAGAAATCCAGAGCACTAAGAGGAGTATTTTGAAGACTATGCAAACTAGGATGCGCTCCCCATTCGATTGCATGTGGGCATGTCGGATGGCCATCACGAGTTTTCTTCTTCCGCTGCAAGATTTATTTATTAGTCTTTTAAGCTCAGCGTGGCAAAATATGTAAACTTTCACCATAAGGTTCACTGCTTCTATTTAATAATAATTTGTTTATTTCTTAGCTATTTCATTGTATAGATATGATTTTCATCGATGTTGTCACTTTGTGAGCTAGCTACTGATCACGAGACTAGTTCAGAATATACAAAGGGTCCGGATTTACATGTTTGGGTCCCGATAAACTACAGAATGGATCTCGCCAGGGTAATGTTCATGCGGAAACCGTACATATGCTTGTGGCTTTTTGGCAAAAATTGTCACTACTTTTATATAGTAAAAGATACCCGAGCTTGATCTTGAACAATTTTTTTTATTAATTAACCTATTTTTAAATTTATTTTTATTACTAACCCCTTGTCAACTTTATTTTCAAATATGATCCTTTTGATCACGCCACCACAAGTGACGTGGCAACACAACACTGTCACATCATAGTGTAAGTCTAACTAAATAGCACTTCTTGTCACGCCACTGGTGGTGGTGTGATCAAAAAATACTGTCACGTCACTGGTGGTAGAGTGATAGGATTTGGTCACACCGTGGTGCTGACGTGATAATATTATTTTGCCATGCCACGAGTGGTGGTATGGCCAAAAGGGTTAGAATTAGAATAAAATTGGCGAAAGGTTAATAATAAAATTAAATTAAAATGGTTAATTAATATAAAAAAATCCTTGATCTTGTGTAAAATTTTGCCAAAGGTCTCCTGTAAAATATTGTTACCAACATATACCTATCACGGTTTTACGAAAGATAAAGGTAACTATGACTATGCATGTGCCTAATGGATTTAAATTTTAATGATTATTTTTTCGAAGGGGTTCCACGACTAACTTTTGTTGAACATCTCGAAAACCGGGAGCAAGTGGTGTGAAATGGGGAGTGCAAGAGCGGATATTATTGCTCGCCGTCTCATTTAGAAATATTGCTACTTTCTCGTGAGATTGGTCTCTTGAATTGTTTCATTATTTTTCTAGAAAGTTATGAATTCATTGGTTAAACAAGGTGTATATTGGTTTGAACCATATGTACAGGAAGGATCATATTGTTAAATATTATCATAGACTATTGATATATACAAGGAACCAAATTGCATCAATAAATCCATTGAATTTAGGTTGTTTTTTCTTGGTCAAACACTCCAAAGATAGTATTAACACTGAGGCACTGTGTAGTTAGACTAAATTATTTTGATTTATAACCGATTAGACCAATTTCAACTGAGTCATAGTTTCTTGGGGGGAAATCCGGAAACCATGATGATGTTCATAGCAAGCTTCCTGTGAACACAACGGAGCGACGGATCCAGATCGGTTCCATTTCTTTAGCCATGCTCACAACAAACTCCAAATATGAAAAGTATTTGCACATTTGAACTGTTTCAAAGATACCCAAAAATCCAATTCAACATGAAACCTAACTCGACGTGGTTAACTCATGAGAGGAGCATCTGAAAACAATAGTTGCCCCAGCTTCTAAGTAGACGCCTGTGCCTCTCTGAGATAAGAGGACCGTTTTTGTGTTCCTTCGTAAGATGGGAAACTATATATACCACACCTGACCAAAGTAGTATCCACTTGGAGAGAAACACAGCGTTTTTTTTTTCTTTTCTGAAGGTAAGACAAAAAAACGTGCGTTTTTTTTTCTTCTGAAGGTAAGACAAAAACGTAGCTTGAAATGATCTTATGCTTCTTGCTGGCGGGACAGATTTTTTTTTATATATAAAAAAAACTAAATGTGTTCCATGAAAGTTTTTAATTATATGCGGCTACTAACCACTCCATTTGAGCAACTATCACAAAATGGGTCTACGATGAAAGGAACATCGGAAAGACCCTTGGAATAGTTGCACCAACGAATGTAATGGAAATGGAACGGACAAGAGCAGAATTAAACTCCAGTGAAGTCAGAGCCAAGCAAGAAGATCGTCCCAGAGATGATTCAATAGTGTTGGAATTAATACGGGTTGGGTCTATTTTTAATTTTAATTAATTTCTGGAAAATTCCAAAGACCCATGTGCACGTGCTAAAACTGTTTAGTCCCATATGGAAAGTTGAATGGAGTTACACCACTTTAAAAGGTGAAACGTGGTAGCCCTCTTGTGGAATTGGAGATAGCTAATACACGCGCGCTCGCTCGCTCGCCTCGCCTCGTCGAGCGTATGTGTGTGCGTGTCGAAACGCACTGACTCGCAGTTAATGGCATTAACAAATGGCTGACAGTAACGGTTCAGTTACTAGTGACTAATGATGACCGTTTATGGCCTCTTCGTTTTTGCCATTAAGTAGAACAGAGCATTGTTTCACAAACCGCTGGCAGTAATGGCTGCGGTTACTAATGAGTAATGACGACCGTTTCTGGCCTCTGGGTTTTTGCCATTATCTGGAACAGAGCACTGGTTCTTCTCTACTCTCCACGAAAAACTATAGTACACCACTTGTTTTTGTTACTGTCTCTGGCGATTTCCATCCCAACGAGGCGCGTGTACGGCAACACCGGGAGAGCAGGCCTCCGGAAACCTCGTTCTTGAAGGCTTACACGAGCGAGGACGAATAAGGTTTTTGGGGAGCGTTCGCGCGACTGCTCCCTTCATCTGATTCTCTGCTACGTCTACATCTGCGCGACTACTACCACGACATTCACGAAGTTCTCCGCTACATCAACTGCACAACTACTACCACGACATCAACTGCACAACTACTACCACGACGTCCTCTACACCATGGCTAACGATGACCTCACCAAAACTTCTGCTTCTACTTCTGCCGCTCCTTCTGCTGGATCTGGGTATGCCTATCTCACATTTGTTGTTTGCTTAGTTTTATTATCTGTTGTTGACTTGAACATTGAGATAGGTATGTTAGTTTCTGTCCCTCTAGGAATTCGTATGCCTATAGTGTTCATGTTTTACTGCTTTGTGAACATGACTATAGTAATTTTAATGATTTATCTAGTATATTTCTGAATTAAAATAATTTAAAAAATACTCATATATTCAACAAATAGCTGCTCCCATTGACCTTTTTCTTCGTTCGCCAATTCCGGAGACCACCCATGCCTAAGTTGTAAAAGGGAGGAATTTTCAATTAACATTTTACTCTGCTGCAGTTAAGCAAAAGTCCCTTGGCATAGAAGAACTCAAGAAGTGCAGCAAGGAGTGATGTGTATATATGCTGAATTTTCGCATCGTGATTTCGATGTAGTGTCCTGTAAGATCTCAGCATTTAGTACTTCTCAGTTCTCATATGTTCTCTTGTACTTCATGAACAAATCTGACAAGCTGCATACAATCTTTATAGTCTGATTCTGTAGATAATTCGACACATGCATGCAAGGCTACAAAGCGGACCTTTTCAAAACATAGCTTTCACTACCCTCAATGATATTTTAGTGCACTTGCAGTTCGGGCAGTAATATCTTACCTAACTCCATTTACTGATACAAACATGAATCCTTCGGAAGAGGATCAAACCTCCCGGGGGAACGATCCGATGAGTCATCCGATCTTTCACAGTGGTAATTCCTATACAGATATGTGGACTACAAATTACAAAATGTAATTCGCACTTTACTAGATAATTTTCTCAGCCGCGCACACCACAATGCACCACCTAAGATCCAACGAGCAAATACTTACACCACAGTAAGAACTCTCACGCCATCTGCAAGTTCAGATCGGAATTCATAAACCGGTTGATTTTCACAAGACCTCACCAAACTCAATAATAGGGATTCACCCCTAAAGCCATCTAGGGTAAAACTCAACTCATAACTCAAAATAACCTGGTCACAAATGACGCAAAGACCTGCTCACGAATCGATTCTTTTGTCTGTGTACGTGGCCTCTTCTCTTCCGAACGACGTTCCTGGCTTGTGCACTACTTCATGCATAGCTTGGCCTCCTCCTGGATCACACGTCAACTGCAGCACACACGTCCATGCACGTCTCGACCGTTCACGCCATGCGCCGCCCAACACGCGCACGCACTTGGCCTCCACGGCCACATGCACAGGTGCGCTCAACTTGGACGCGCGCTGCTTGTTGTGCCGTATCACCTTCGGTATAAAATTCTCCAAAGAAATGTAAGCATTCTGCTAAATGGTACTAAAAATATTAGCTCCGTAATGGTATCGGTCTAAACAGTAACCTCAGAGTTTTAGTTGCAACTTGCAAGATGAATTTACCAATAGTTTCTTGGACACCCTGAAGTTCATACTACTATAAGATCATGTGATCATCACTTCAAGTGTCAAATATTTTGAGTCTTGCTCTATAGTGCAACAAAACGCTTTCAGAATGTACCAGTTCACTATGTGCAGCATTATTTCCAGTCCATGCTAGGCTGCTAGCGAGGTGCTTCGAAACTTCCTACAACCACTTTCTGATCTGTTGTCAAGGGGATGAGCAAGCTTGACGGCCTTGGACAGTGGACTGAATGAGAGAGAATCAACGAACCTTTTAAGTAATTTTTTTTCTTCAGAAAACCCTCTTTCTATGAACTATATATGCTCACAAAAAGAAATCCTAGTACAATTGAGCCTTTGAGTTACTTCCGAGAATACTAAGAAATTCAATTCAATGTACATGGAAAGCCAACTTGAAGTAGTTTACTCATGAAGAAATATCTGAGATCCGACTCTAGCGCAACCATGCCAATCTAATAACCATAGACATAATTTGATATAAAAAAACAGATCTGTTGCTTGGAATTTTCTTAAGTTTAAGTCAATTGTTGTGACCATTGGATTTGGGTAGACATTGATGTGTCATATGATTAAATATTGATCCAATGTATAAAACATATGACTTATACTTAATAAAATTTCAATCACATTACGAATAGACAATCTCTAAAAAAAAAAACTAAATCCGATTCCTTGTAGTTGCGTAAGATGCAATCTTATCTTTTGGTATTAGTCCTATTCTCCCTTTTTCTTAGCACATATGCTCCACCGATTTACCGTCAAATCAGTCTGTCGATATCGATTAGTTGAAATTGCTTCTACTAATTGAGAACAGTTCATGGCCATCTATGCAACAGAAAATAGAAACATGGGCTAAAATAGCCGGGAACATTAAACATGCTCATCATACAATTCTTTCATCACCAGCTCTCCTTTACTAGATTACTGCAAGCACTACAATTAATCTTGGACAAAACTGTAGGGGACTGTTGACCTACTTGATCACTACACCGAGTTAACCGTGATACCCGGTTGTGAAAGCTCCTGATGTCTCCCAGGCTTAATACAGCATCTGCATGTGTGTCGGTCCACTTTTCAGACGTGATTAGTAACTACCATTTGGTTTTCGGTTTTCAGCCGTATTTCAAATTTTCTGGTAATTTCAAAACTTCCAAGCTTTTAGCTAAGTTCCAACTAGTATTTCGGACCTCCTTGTATTTTCCTGAATTCAAAACTCGATTTGAATTCATCTTTTTATTTTGATCCCTTTCTCAAATTTGTTTCTTCTTTCCTTGGGCTCAGCCCTATTCCTTGGGCCGGCCCATTCTCCCCTCCTGGCCCACCTGGCCGTCCACCCGGCCCATTTCCCCGGTCTTTCCTTCCTGGCCCGGCTCCCTTCTTGCCCCTTCTTCCTCCTCTGGCCGTGCTGGTCAAGGCCAACCCAAGCCACCAAGCTCACCCGTGCCACCACTTGCCCGCACCAGCCCGAGCGCTCCCATATGCCTCTGCTGCGCTCACGCACGCCGCTCACGTCCCGACAGCGAGCACCCATGCCCATGCCGCCCTGGCACATCAGCCCTGAGCCATTCGCCCCCACTCGACTTGGTTAGCGCTGCAGCACCCGCGCCGCGCCCTCGCTTTGCCCGATCCGAGCACCGCACCCGCGTCCTCGCTACTCTGGAGCCCCCGGTCCGAGCCGTACTCCCGCCCCCACTCGCGCCAGTATGGATACCCGCAGTCTTCACCCTGTACCGCAGCCCCCACATCCGCCCTCGTTGACCAGCACCCATGGCCACCTCGGGGTCAAGTGCTTCTCTCGCCGTGCCCACGACCCCCAGCTCCTTAGCCGCCTATAAAGAGCCTAGGACCTCCCCCTTGATTTCCCCCTTCTTCTCAAGAGCAAAAAGCCCAAGAAGACTCACCTTGGCCGTGCTGCCTCGCCGACGGTTCGCCACCCCGGTGAGCTTCCCGTCGTGCTAGCACCGTCACCATGTGCCACCGGCGCCGAGGAACTCGTTCCTCACCTCCATTCGCTTCCCCGCCGTCGAGAACCTCCACTACCAGTGCCCTTTCTCCTCCGCTCCCGGCCGCCGCCGCCAGGCTGCGTCAGGCCACCTCCGACCTCACCACCTAGCTCAGCGTCCTCCCCGTAGCCACGCGCAGCCCATGCGCACACTAGCTCTGCCGCTGCGTCGCCACATCAACCGCGCCGCCCACAGCCCGTGGAGCCCGCCGCCGCCTTGGCTCCACCACCACCGTGCTCGACCTCCTCTAGTGCTTCCACCACTGCCTAAGGGTCCACCATCTTCCGGAGACCCCGTTCCACCCCTCGCCGGCCGCCCCGCCGCCCCACTCGCCGGTGCCGCCGCCACGCCCAATGCCGCCCGAGCGCCCCTTCTACTCCCCTTTTCTCTATGTCGAGTGAAATCAAAAGGGGAATGGACTATTTTGCCCTGTGGCCCACGGGTCAATGGCATTAAGCCCCTCTTCCCCTCTCTTCCAAGTGGGCCCACTACAGTACACATTCCCCCAGACCGGTGCGCATGGACTGGTCCATGCACTATATAGTGCACCTATTTCTCTCTCTCTTTTTATTTCCCGGTTTAATTCCAATACGAACTTCGAAAACTCCGTTCTCTCTTGTCGTAGCTCCTAAAATTATGAATTAAATTTCTAAAATTTTGTTAATTCAAGACCTTGCTAATGGCATAGGTCTTGTTTAATTTGGAGTTCATTTGTTATTCATTTGTTTTTATTTGTTCTATTTGCATGTTTGTGCCTTTTTCCGGTGCGTTCGTCCGAGTAGGATTCGAGGACGCAGAAGATCTCCACATCGATCAAGCACAAGACTACCAAGACCCTCTTGCCTATAACCCAGGCGAGTCAACACTTTGATCATATTGAACCTACATTTTATGCAAATTATATTCTCTGAAAATAGCAAATTGCATGCTTTAATTCTTTAAGCAAATGTATGTTAAGGCTTAAGGTAGTTAAATACTCATTTGATGATTAATTAATTATTATGCTATCCTTGACAACTTGAATCCCTTAATCCTTGTCACCCTAGTAACTATATGGTAATACTACTATAGGTTATACTTAAGCGGCATGCTAGTCTTGCTTAAGTACCGGGACATTAAAATGTCCTAATCATCATCTCTACAAACATGAAACGGTTTTGGGCAGTCATTGGTGGTCCATGACTGAAGAAAATGTTGTAATTTAGTTTTACTCCTCAAAAACCCTAATAACTTGCTGTTACTATCTAGGTGGAAGGCAAGGTGGATGGTACGATAGTGGGTGCTAATGTAGCCCAAGAAGTGTTGTTTTGTGGATGATATGTGGAATTAACTGCCCAGATAACCCTAAGGACTTAATCTTGTCACGACCTCCCGTGTAAAACAAGTACAACCACAAGTCTGCAAAAATTACGACTTGGCTTAGTAAATTTATCAAACCCGGAATGCGCCTCACTCGTGGTTTGGGAACGTGCAAGCCCGTGGTAAATACGACTTGAATGGGACACCGAGGCAAGGGTGAAGTCACCAGCCGCTGTTGGTAGTCCAATCCAACTACACCAGCAGCGGGGTTGAACATGTCGCACGAACGTATGGGCGCAACCCCATATAGGTGAGATGTCTGGAAGGGCGAGATATTTAGAAAGGTCATAGTGACGACCTCTCGACTACATGACCAAGGAATCATGTATAGCAACGAGTTAATCATCTCTTGTGGGTAAAGTGTACAATCTCTACAGAGTTATAAACTGTTTAAACAGCCATCCCTATGGTCAAAGGCGGACATGAGAACTTAACTTGAGTTAGTTCTATTTCAAAAACCTTGTGGGTGGTATGAAAAATGTGACGGGCTCACCTAGCCCTGAGTTTGGTTTTTCTGGGGTCTTTGTACCCAGTGTTGTTAATTGGTCGATGTAACCATAATCAAAATAAGCATGAAGGTGGAGATAACCTCTGCTGATACAAATATAGCACAATTACTCTCTTTAGTAAAATGCAATTTGTTAAAATGCTAAGTGATAGGATTTTATAAATATGATAGTTGAAAACATTGCTTTAACAAATAAAAGAATCGAGTCATCCTTGTAAATCCTTGCATGTATATTATTGCATTGTGTGTTGGCTCGCGAGCACGGTAGTAGTGCTTATCCTCGCTCTTTTTCCCAAAACCCTCAGCGGCTGTAGATGAAGGAGATTATGAATACTACGAGGATCCAAAAGTCAACGAGCGAGGAAATAATAAAGAGTAGTCTAGTTCCGTAGTCTAAATCTCGCCCTAGTCTAACTGGACTCGTTCGGTACTTGCATACAATCGATATTATGTAGTCCTTGGTTAATATCAGTCGTACACAGGTCACCCCAGTCGCTTGCCTGTGGAGAGATGAGCTCTACCCCTTTTGCTTCCGCTACCGCTTTCACATCTTTTGTAATGTAAGCTTTTAGCCTGTTCGACTCTTCTGTAAAACTCGACCCGACGTGGTCTATGTCACTTTAATGGTTGTAATAAATTTGAATGCTTTAGTTCACGTCTTGTATGAATGATTCAGCAATATGCCTGTGAGTGCTATCTACTGATCCAGGGAATAGCACAGTGTTTTCACAAAGGATTTGGATTAAGGAAATACGGGTCCGACAGAGCTGACATTAGAGCTTACGACTGTAGGACTCCTAGTTAGACTAGCCGTTGCCTTAAGGACTTGGATCTTATTTCACAAAAACTAAGAAAAGGCTTTTAAAAATATAGCGTAATTAATGCTCCTCCTCATCACTCTTAGTTCTTTACTTACCTTGACTTCACTTGAGTTTTTACTCAAGTCTGACCCTTTTCCTCTTATTTCAAAAATGTAGATGGCCACACCGTCGTCCGATGGCCCATGGGACCATCACTCTCATGAAGAAGACGAAGGCGAGTTTGTGGACATGCTTTGCCAACTCATGCAGCACCTGGATTACCACTGTAAGCCTATCTTCAGAGGCCGAAAGACCCAGACCCTGGACCAAGAGTCATGGACCATGGAGGTTTTCTTCTATGCGAGAGAGGGTGAGTTCATCGTTCACATCTTCAGACCTGTGACTCCCTAGAGCAGCTGTTCTGAAGCAGTCCAAGCCGCAGCATGCTTCACCTGTACTCGCCTGAGTCTGATGCATGAGGATCTTATATTGGAATCACCCTTCCACTACTTTCAGCCTCTCCAGGAAGGAGAGTTCGACCACGAGATCTTCGTCGTCATGTTGGTGTAGTCAGGATAGTCTAGGTTAGCTAGCAATGCTTGCTAGGCAGTCTTTTGGTCTGGAAGCACCTTTTTCCTTCTTTTACCCCAGTCAGTAGACGTTGTGTTTGTATCTTGTGTCATGGCTTAGCCTAGCCTATACGATATGCTTTAGGAGTCATGTAACACCTAACCCCCTTAATATAATGTAGCCACTCTAGGCTTTGTATTGTATCTGAATTTTTTTCTCGTTGGTTTTCTTACATTTGTGCTCTGAGGCGATAAACCCTCATATATCCTCTAGTTGTCAACCTCTTCATTCCTCGAGATACCACCAAAGGGGCGACCTAAGGAAGTGGTGCCCGTCGCAAAGGATGCTTCTGTCTTCCCCCCTCGTTCTCTTTCTCGTCTAGTCTGCTTTTCCCTCTCATCTATCATGCTTTCTTCCTCTCATATATGAGATCTGTGAAGAATGGTTGAAGATTGTTCAAACAGATGAGTCGCATGGAAGCTACTATTTTTGAGATTAACTAGTGTGTTAGATGCCAAGCTAGATAGCTTCGGGAAATCATTGATAGGACTGATTTTGGGAATTAAAAATTTTAAGGTTTGCCGATGTTATAAGAAGATCTTGCGAATACTAGAGCATGATGATGGATAAGCCTTGAGCTATGAATGGTTTAAAAAATAGCAGATTGAGAGATCATATAAATTATAGAGAAAGAAAATGATCATGGAGGAAAATTTTGATTGATCATACAGGATATAGGAATCTGAAGTACCAATTTGATTATTAGGAGAAATTGGATTTTCATATTGATTCATGGTATTAATTCTGGAAGAGTAAGTTGAATTTCGGTTGGATTATGGAAATATAATTGTTAGATGTTAGATTATAGAAATATATTATGGTTGGATTTTGATCAAAGAATTATATGATTGTTGAAAATTGGATTATAAGATTACCAATTCGGGATATTGATTTTGATTGAGTAAATTGAATCAAAAAGTATGAAATTAATTGGATGTGTTGGTAACTTTGGATTCAATTGAATATGATTGAATAGAGAGGTTGGGATTTAAAAGAAATTTTGATTGGATTATAGAGATGCCTGGATCGGATTATAGAATTGTATAATCATTGGGTTGATGGATATCTTATTAGTGTTGGGTTGGACTAAATAATGATTGGATAGATGGTAATAAAAATAAATTCGCAGACTAAATTTGAATTTATGGGTTATAAGCAGTCTTCTGAAAGGTTCTATAATATAGATATTGGATTTATATAAAGACATTTTGGAGGATTGCAATTGATAAATATACTTGAGGAATTAAGTGAATGATATCGTGGATTTAGTTAAGAATTTTGGAGGAAGCAATTGCTCGATTATAATCTTTGGAGAATTTCATTTCAAAAAGGGATAGAATAAAATTTAGCATGATCTTGGAGTTTATCGGATTGGAAAATGTGATTTTTGCTACTAGATTTTTATGGATTTGTGCAGAGAATAAATCATGCAATCAAAGTGGTAAATCTATTGGATTATTTTAAGTCTATGCCTAAGAAAGATTGGGAATTATGTTATTGTATCAATAGAATGTGAGGTTAATTAAATGCCTGAATTTCTTTTAATAAGGTGACTTTATGTTATGCTGGAATGGTGGATTGCAATAATAGTAAGAATTGGATCTAGCAATTTGAAAGACAAAATTGATAGTTCTTTTTAGTTGGCACTCCAGTACATAGTCGAGAACTAGCAATCGGCATCAGTTTACCAAATTGGAGCTGCCACTACACCTACCCAATTCCAATCCCAACTCCTGCTCCAGTCGCAACTCTGCGTTCCAATGGAAATGGTCTCCCGCGCTCTTCGCTCCGCTAGACAGCCTGCAGCAAACAACCCCACAGCTAACCTTTACTGCTTCAACTATAGAAAAAAAGGCACTTCACCAACATATGCCCCCAGAAGAAGCTTCGCCTTACACTTGTGCAAAAGACGACATCTAGATTTATTCAAAGACCAATGAAGAACATGCTGAACACTTGCAATTGGTTTAGCAAAGCTTAAATAACATGAGCTTTATGCCAAGTACAGTAAATGTGAATTTTGACTTCATGAGATCAGTTTCCTCGGACACATTGTATCTGCTAGAGGAATTGTAGTTGATCCATCCAAGGTAGAAGTTGTGATGGAATGGAAATAGCCTACATCGGTAACGGAAGTGCATAGTTTTCTCGGTTTGGCCGAATACTACAAACGCTTCATAGAAGGATTCTCTAAGCTTTCCAAACCATTGACCCATCTGCTTAAAAAGGAGAAGAAGTATGAATGGACAGAAGCTTATGAGAAGAGTTTTCAAGAATTGAAGAAGAAGTTAACTTCTGCACCAGTATTGATCCTACCGGACATACACCAGGACTTTGAAGTCTATTGTGATGCATCGCGCCAAGGTCTTGGTTGCGTGCTTATGCAAGGAGGAAAAGTTGTAGCTTATGCGTCAAGACAACTCCGCCCTCACGAAGACAATTATCCAACTCATGATTTGGAGTTAGCAGCAGTAGTGCATGCCTTAAAAATTTGGCGGCATTACTTGATTGAAAATCATTGTGATATCTACACAGACCACAAGAGTCTCAAGTACATTTTCACTCAATCAGATCTCAACCTCTGACAAAGAAGGTGGTTAGAGTTAATAAAGGATTATAACTTTGATGTCCATTACCATCCCGGAAAGGCTAATGTAGTTGCTAATGCATTAAGCCGTAAGTCCTATTGCAGTAATATCATGATCCAGGAGCATCAACCTGAGCTCTACAAGGAATTTGAGGTACTTAACCTTTGTTTAATAGAACAAGGCACTGTAGATGCTATGGGAGCCCATCCAACTCTAGAAGAGCGGATCAAGACCGCTCAAGAAGGACATCCTGGAGTCCAGAGGTTCAAGCACCTCATGGAAAAAGGAAAGGCCCCCAAGATGATTGAAGATCAGCAAGGAGTCCTATGGTATGAGAAATGTCTCTTTGTTCCCCACCAAAAGGAACTTAAGGATTTGATTCTAAAAGAAGCCCACAGCTCAGCTTACACCCTGCACCTAGGCAGCACCAAAATGTATCAAGACATGAAGATTTATATTGGTGTCCATGGATGAAAAGAGAAATTGTCGAGTGTGTAGCTTGTTGTGATGTATGTCAGCAAATCAAGGTTGAACACCAGAAACTAGCAGGATTGCTTCAACCGCTACAGATCCCTCAGTGGAAATGGGAAGAAATTGGAATAGATTTCATTACCGGTTTACCCCGAACCAAGTCCGGATGTGACTCAGTATGGGTTATAGTTGACAGATTGACTAAAGTCGCCCATTTCATTCCAGTAAAGACAACCTACAAGGGAGATAAGTTAGCCGAATTATATATGACTCGTATTGTGTGTTTACATGGAATACCCAAGAGGATAGTCTCAGATCGAGGTTCTAAATTTACCTTGCATTTCTGGGCTAGTTTGCATGACACACTTAGAACCCACCTGGATTTCAGTACAACATACCATCCTTAGACCGATGGTCAAACAGAAAGGACAAATCAGATTCTAGAAGACATGCTTCAAGCTTGTGCTTTGGAGTTTACCGTAGACTGGGAAGAATGTCTACCGTATGCCGAGTTTTCATACAACAATAGTTTTCAGTTAAGTCTGAAAATGTCCCCATTTGAATCACTCTATGGGAGAAAATGCAGAACCCCTCTGCACTGGTCGGAATTAGGTGAAGGATATATCTTCGGACCAGATACCCTCAAGCAAGCTGAAGAGAAAATTTGACTAATCAGAGATCGCCTTCAAGTAGTTTAGTCCAGACAAAAGAGTTATGCCAACAACGGTCGAAGAGAATTAACTTTTGAAGTTTGAGATAATGTGTATCTCAAGGTATCACTGCTTCATGGAACTCAAAGATTTAAAGTTAAAGTCAAGCTCACGCCAAGATACATAGGCCTGTTCCCGATCATCGCCGAGCATGAAGAAGTCGCTTATCAGCTGGAACTACCTGAGAACTTGTCAGACATTCACAATGTGTTTCATGTCTCGCAACTCAAGAAATGTCTCAGAGTACCTAAAGAACAGACACCCGTCGAAGCCATCGCCCTTCAGCAAGATCTGACCTTTCCAGAACATCCGATCAAAATCCTCGACGTCGTCAAAAAGCGAATCAGACGTCAAGTCATCCGCCTTTGCAAGGTCCAATGGAGCCATCGTTCAGCAAAAAAAACCACCTGGGAGCACGAAGATCTACCGAAGGTGGATTTCCGTCGATTCCAGTCATTTCGAATCTGGGATCGAGATTAGTTTAAGAGAGGTAGAGTACATCACGGTCCACTTTTCAGACGTGATTAGTAACTACCATTTGGTTTTTGGTTTTCAGCCGTATTTCAAATTTTCTGGTAATTTCAAAACTTCCAAGCCTTTAGCTAAGTTCGAATTAGTATTTCGAACCTCCTTGTATTTTCCCGAATTCAAAACTCGATTTGAATTCGTCCTTTTATTTTGAGCCCTTTCTCAAATTTGTTTCTTCTTTCCTTGGCAACCCTATTCCTTAGGTTGGCCCATTCTCCCCTCCTGGCCCACCTGGCTGTCCACCCGGCCCACTTCACCGGCCTTTCCTTCTAGCTCGGCTCCTTCTTGCCTTCTTCCTCCTGCGGTTGTCTTTGGTCAAGGCCAACGAGCCACCCACTTCGCCCATGCCACCACTTGCTCGCGCGGCGGCGCTCCTGTGTGCCTCTGCTATGCTCACGCACGCCGCTCTGTCCGTCGGTGAGCACCACGCCCATCATGCTGGCGCGCTAGCCTGAGCCCTGAGCCGCCCCCCGATCGACTCGATCGTGAGCACGCCGCGCCGCCCTCGTTTTGCTGGTTCGAGCCGCTGCGCTCGCGTCCTCGCGTCCTTGCTACTCTGGAGCCCGGTCCGGCGTGCTCCGCGCTTTCGCGCGCCGGCATGAGCGCGCGATCTTCACCGCATCTGCGCCCCGCATCCGTCCTCGTTGACCCGGCACCATGGCCTTTCGGGGCCAAGCGCTTCTCTCGCGTGCCCACGACCCACGGATCCTTGGCGCCTATAAAGAGCCGGGACCTCCCTTGATTTCCCTTCTTCACGAGCAAAAACCGAAGAAGACTATAACAGCCCTAATTTTATGAGCAGTAATAAAATGTTTTACGACGATAATGAGGTCTTTATTCATAGCATCACTTGTTCATCTTCTGAGATGGGGCCTTATGTTACAAATTAAAACCTTATTTTCTAGCCAAAATCCAAAACCTATTTGAAGTTTCAAAGGAAATACAAGTTAGTGCTTGTATTATGGTAGGAAGTATTTTCTTAAAGCCTAGATTAATTATCTTGGCCAAAAATAATTTTGTTGAGTTCTTATAAATTATTTTGACTTGGAGGAAAAATATTTGATCTTAACTAAACCTATTCGGGCTAGGATAATTATTTATGTATTTTACAAAGTGAAACTGTGGTTTTAGAAATCTATTTGGGAAATATATCATCCCAGTAGCCTCCTGGCAAAATTTCATGATTTTATAAATTTATTTACTTTTTCTAAAGCCTAGTCAAACTTTTAAACTTTGAATTTAGAGTTTGGTCAACTCTTAGGTCTAAACCCAAGCCCCAACGCTGTGCGACTCGAACCCCATGAAGTTGGGTCCAACCAGGTGCAATTTGTCGGCTCGATCCGCGCGGCGCGAGCCTAACCCTTCACGTGACGCGGCGGTTGATCTCCAATCGAGCAGGCGGGGTTGCGATGGCGATGGTCGCCCACGTATGCAATGCAATCTCCACCCATGGATCTTGATCGGCGGCCAGAGCGCGATAACAATCGAACCACTCGGATCCTCTCGATCCCCACCATTGATCCTAGATCCAACCGCTACACCCTTTTTGTTTTGAACTTAAAGCGCGCGATGCGTCGTTGGCCGTTGGATTCAAATCCTCGGTGTTCCTTTTCCGCGTGCTTTTAGAGCTGGTTTTATGAGACCGTTGGATTTGATCGTAGGGCCTATAATGATATAACATTTGGACCATCCGGTTCCTTCTTCAATCTTGACCGTGAAAACCAATCAGCGGTATCACGTTATTTCATTTAAGAGTAGCGTGTATCCTTTTAGATCGTCGTTGGATTCTAATCCAACGCTCGCTTTTGAATAAAACCTCCGGACTTAGTAAGGCTCCATTAAATCTCAATCGTCAGTTTGAGATCGCGCAGTTCATATTAAACGATCTCGATTAAATTCTTTTAACCCTATTTTCGTCACGCGCCATTTCTAATCGGACGGTCGATGTTCTTCAGCGTTTTAGGAGCGCGCTATGTTGCCGATGGGGTCCGCATGTCGGTGGATCGCCTCTCTTCCTCCTTGCCTCGTGCGTCGTCGTCGCTCTCATGCTTAGAGTAGGCGTTATCCAAGGATCGAGCAACTATTATGCGGATATTTAGCCCTAATTGGACACCTCATCGACTCTAGACACTTCCCTTTGCCCTGTAGCTCAACATCTATATATATACCTAGCTTTTTGTGCTTGCCATTGTTGACCGAAGGAGCTCTTCATCTTCCATTCTTAGATCCGGTGGAGTTTCTTGCTCCTATCAATTGCTTATCCATCTTAAGCGTTTGTTTCACCTTGCAATAAGGATTTAGCATCTTTTGTAGGTTAACCCGAGTTTATTTCTCTGTTGATCGAGCAGTTTTCAAAACCTTCTGTTTATCTCATCTGGTAAGATAAGACCTTAGTTTTTGTCATCTTGAGCACCTTAAGGACCTCGTGACTCATATGCACCATTCCTTTGTACACATAATACTCTCACCTTCTTTAAAGCGAAAAGTTGTTTTATAACTTTTAGGTCTTTCATATCGTTTTCAAGAACTAGGGTTTCTCCCGTCAACTTATCATCTGTGTTGGTCTCAATTGAACCCTAGTAGCATAATAAGTTGTTCTTTTGATTCTTGTTGTCATCTATTTAACTTTATAGCGAAGTTTATCTCGTCATCATTGTTGGCCCAACCGACAACGTTGGTTTTCTTTAGTTTACATGTCGGCCAGATTAGGGTTAGGTTAGGAGTAGCTTGAGGTGTTAATTACCTAAAGATCGAGCTAAGCTTCATTTTGGCATCTTTTCTTGACCTATTTTCCTTTAACCCGAAATCAGAGCTTTACCTGCTTTCAATTCTTTTCAAAATCAAAAGCGTAATTTTGACCGAAACTCTAGTTTCTGTCATTTGAAAGATGAAGTAATAATATGGCCTATTATACGTATTGGGGTATATGTAACTTGAGCATATTGTTAATTATGCATTACTCTTTGACCATATACTTTACATTCATTTTCATTTCTTTGCTAGCTTTCATATTCATTGGATTTTTGTCTTTTTTTTAGAATCTGGTTCTTAAGGTATTTGATTCTATTTCAGAACAACTGAGCTGCACAAGAAGTCTATTATTATCAAGGCAAGCATCCTCTTTGCACCATGTTGATCCCAAAGTTTTATACAATACATTTTCCACATACGATGATAAGCATTTGTATGCTACTTTTCGAAATTACAATTGTGATCTGTAGTAGTTAGTTATGGCCTAGCATTGTGGATTACCTTAATTCTAACCATACACTCAAACTTAGGGTAGTCTTGTATACTATAAGCTTTAGTTTGAGTTTGTTAGCCATGCAGTCTAGATAACTCTAAAGTTTGACAAGATTATCTTGTCAAACATGGGAACTCAAATGAATTTCAATTATTTCAAACTCTTTGTCTAGTTTACTTACACGAGTGAATTTTACATTTCAATTGATCTGGACAAGAGGAAGCTAGTGGTGGTGCCTCAGTGCAGATTGGGAATTGTGGTAGACTTGTCAGACCAATTAGGGCCCGAACTCGACTATTCAATTCAAGTCCCAGCGTACTTCCACACGCGCGTGTATGGTATTGTTTGGTTAAGTAAAGGGTTAATGCTATTGAGTTGGAAACAGGGAGTAAGGATATGTGTATTGATCTTGTATGGCATAGATGCTTAGGTCTTGGTGTGTTTTATGCCATGTGAGTTTTATATCGATATCGAGATGTTCTTAGGAGGGTGAGGCGTATTTGTGTTCCATTGCATGTACGTACCTTAAAGATGCCGATTGCAATCTAATATGGGTAGCGAACCCAGGTTCGTATTTCTTTTGTTTGGGTCGGCATTCTGACGCAACATGTGTGCCGGTTAGCGGATGCTATCAATCGTTGTTTAAGCGAGATCGGTTCACACATGGGTATCCAACTCAATAGTGTCGACTTGTTGAAAAATACCAAATCTTAGTTTCCCGGTCGGCATACCAAAGGAAGTGTGTCATCATTGGAGGCATCAGAAGGCAGCGGTGACTAAGTCGTGTGGGTAAGTTGTACACCCATAGGGTATGAAACTATTCGAATAAGCGTGTCCACGGTCATGGGCGATAACTTGAGTTGATGTCACTGCATAGAGTTTTGAGTTAAGCTTTTATTTTGGTTTACGGTTCGGCATGAGGAATCCATGCATTGTATTGTTTACATTTATTTTTATGTACTTCTTGTTTTAATCCAACTTTGATTTATTAAATTGCTTTATCAAAACCTAACAATTGTAGGTTAAGATGTATTGCTTTATGCAAAATTGAACTATTATGCCTTCCTGTTGTGACCTTATGCATGTACAAATCTAAATCCTTTGTATAGGTTCTAACAAACACTTTCTTTTATTAGTTTGTGTAAGTCTTGCTGAGTACCTTCCGTACTCAACGTGCTATAACCTATTGTTGCAGGTGAGGATGGTTATCTTTATGAAGTGCCCGTTAGCGCCGATCAGGGTGACGCTAACGAGTAAAGATATTTCTTTCTTCCACGCAATCGCCTGCGGGTGGATGGGGCCATTGGTGGTTTTATCGTTTTATTTTGCTTCCGCTGTCAGTCTTTTGTAGTGACCAAGTCACTTGATATTGTAGCACTAAACCGAAAATTGTAAGCTGATGTTTAATTATGTAAATGTATGACTTGTATGTGTGTGATGCAATGTTGTTTAAGGGTATATGTGCAATGGTCACTGATCCTGGGAACCATTGTGAGATATATATCCGGGATGCCTAAATATTGGGTTTGTTACTTATTAAATTTATGCTTCTAGCATGATCTTTAATAAAGGAGCAGCACTATTCCTTGATTAAGAATTGTGCTACAGTATAACTTTAATTAAGTACATTTCCAATATCGCGGGGCGTCCACAAAGACTCACCTTGGCCGTGCCGCCTCGCCAACGGTTTGCCGCCCCGGTGAGCCTCCCGCTGTGCTAGCACCATCACCATGTGCCACCCGCGCCAAGGAACTCGTTCCTCACCTCCATTCGCTTTCCCTGCCGTCGAGAACCTCCACCACGGGCGTCCTTTCTCCTTCGCTCCGTGTCGCGCCAGGTGCCCCTGGCGCCTCAAACCTCCCACTGGCTCGGCGTCCTCCTGCGACCACCGTGTAGCCCATGCGCGTGCTAGCTCCACCGCTGCGCCGCCACATCAACCGCGCCGACCACAACCCATGGAGCCCGCCGCCGCCTTGGCTCCACCACCGTCGCGCTCGACCTCTCGGTGCTTACACGCGCGGAGGTCCACGTCTTCTAGAGACCCGTTCGCCTCTCCCGCCGCCTCGCCACCCCTCATTGGTGCCGCCACCACGCCTCGTGTTGCTCGAGCACCCCCTCTGCTCCCATTTTCTCTGTGCCGAGTGAAATCAAAAGGGGAATGGACTGTTTTGCTCTATGGCCCACCGGTCATTGGCATTAAGCCCCTCTTCCCCTCTCTTCCAAGTGGGCCTGCTACAGTACACATTCCCCCAGACCGGTGCGCATGGACTCGGTCCATGCACTATACAGTGCACCTATTTCTCTCTCTCTTTTTATTTCCTGGTTTAATTCCAATTCGAACTTCAGAAGCTCCGTTCTCCCTCGTCGTAACTCCTAAAATTATGAATTCAATTTCTAAAATTTTGTTGATTCAAGACCTTGCTAATGGCATAGGTCTTGTTTAATTTGGAGTTCATTTATTGTTCATTTGTATTTATTTGTTCTATTTGCTTGGCTGTGCCTTTTTCGATGTGTTCGTGTGAGTAGGATTCGAGGACGTAGAAGATCTCTGTAACAGCCCAATTTTCAAATTTCAGTACAAATTAAAATTTATTTACTTTTGTCGAATTCTCTGGAATTTTTTTAAAAAGCTTTTATAATTATTTTAAAGTCAAAACAAATTTATTTGCAAAATTAAAAGCCAACATAAAGTTGGAAATAATTTTATTAAGTCGAAAACAAATAAGGAAATTTCAATGAATTTTTCCATAATTTTTGGAATTATTTTGATATTTCCTAAAGCCAATTTGAAATTACCAGAATTAAATCAAATAGAAAATCAAAAGAAAATCCTCAAAATGGCCTTGGGACGAAACCTAAAAGCCTCGGCCCAAAACCATTCACAGCGCTGCCATGCGCGGCAGTTCCTCCCGCGATCTCCCTCTCTCTCCTGTCGTCCGATCTACATCGAACGGCCACCAAAAACCCACGCGCCTTCCTCTCTCTTCTTCTCACCCACGCTATTAGATCGCGATCAAACGGCCACCACCGCCCAACGCCACCCAACTCTCCGCACCGTCGGATCAAGATCCGACGCCCACGCGTTTTTCTTCTTCCCGCCTCGTAACGCGCAATGCGCGCCGCCCGCCATTTTCACGCACTCGAGCTCACAACGGCCGCCCGAACCTCCCGCGTCCACTCGCGGCGTCGCACGACTTCGGCGCCTCCAACCGCCTCGCCCCCTTCTTCCTTTCTTCGCGCCGGTTCGCCAGCGCGCAACCGCCGCCCGTAAAGGATCTCCTCCCCCGTTCACCCCCGGCCCCTATAAAAGGGAGCACCGGGAGCCCCTCTTCACTCCGATCTTGAAGCCACCATTCACTTGCCCCCTATCATCGTGAGCTCGCCGGAATCGAAGGTTTTTCCGTCGGCCGCGCAAGCTTGATCGGCGATTCCGCGCCGTCATCGATGCTCGCCTCGGCCGAGCGCCACCATCGTCTTCGCCACATCACCACGCACTCGGTGCTCGCCTACGTTTCGCCGGAGCTCCACCGCAACGCCGTGCCACCGCAAGACCGAACCTCGCCGCCGCTTCTTCGCTCGCCGCCAGCCACCTCGTCGCGCCCCTCTGTCGCAAGGTAGCGCACCGAGTTCACCTCGGCATCCTCTCTTTTTGGTACCTCGTCGCGGTGAGACGCCGCGATAGCCGGTTCCTTGGAACGGCGCCGCCGTCCGTCGCCGATGTGGCACCCACCATGGCGCGCTTAGCGCCACCTCGCACACTGCGTGCGTGGCCGCCATGTGGCAATCCACATGGCTGCTTACGTGGCAAGCCACGTAGTCCCACACGCCCGATCCGCCGTGGACTCGGTCCACATGAGCCGTGAGACCGACATGTGGGTCCTACATGTCAGAAATTCTTTTAATTCATTTAAATTCCGAAAATCCCTCGCTGGCGTCAGCATTGCGCAATAAATAGATTTTTTAGTAGAAAAATAATTCGGGAAATTCAATTAAATTTCAGATTTAGGTTTAAACTTCTAAAATTCATAACTTTTGCATCTGAACTCCAAATTGAGTGATTCAAGTTGCAAAATTTATATAAAATTATAATCTAGCTAACTAAACCAAAATATTTCAATTTGGAGTTAATTTGAACTATGATTTTGAATTTATTTGAATTTAAATTTGAATTTATCGTATTTTCGCGTTTAGACTTCGACGACTCCGGAGAGTTCGACCAATCCGAAGACCTAGAATTCCAAGACATCAACGAAGGTAAGTTACACCATTGACCATATTGCCCCGAGTATTTTAAGTTATTTTCAGTTTTTAAATTATTTAATGCATGCATATGTTTGTATAAATATTTTAATGTCCTATTTTATATATAGTTACTCCCATGTTTTATTGTATGGCAATTTGAATATTGTACTTAACAGCCTTGACACCATAGACAAAATATTATCAAAACTAGACATATGCTTAGCCAGGCTTAGTTCACACTTAAAGAATTTGGGAGGGTTTAACCAAATTTCTTACAAATTTGTTTCAAACTTAACATTGTGGTATTGTTTTACCACATAGATCTATAAAGAGAGTTTTATTCAAAATAAAATAAAAAATGGGTTTGGACTTGGGCGAAATGGTCGGAATGGTGGGTGCAGGTTTATGCACGGGATTGATCTGGTTAAGATTAAGGCCCATGGTTAGTAGGAATGACGCCCAAGTCAATTGAGGACCGGTCTTTGAGGCGCTTATTGCTATGCCTTACCGTACCACCACACGTCCTGTATGGGCAGGATTTGGCTAATTAATCTTTGATTTTTTAGTATATTTATGTCATGTTGATTATGTGGGTGTCGGTTAGACTTTTATTCCCACCTGGCGCAAGAGGGACTTACGGAGGACGGTTAGTCCAAAGGGGCGAAACCTTAGCGGGCATGAGTACACTAGGACAGGACATTGTAAAGGCTTCATGGTAATTGCTCAGTCACACGCCTACGGAAGCGTGTATTGGCCGACATAACAAGCATGTCACCTCGTGTGGGTAAAGTTGTACCAACTCTGCGAGTAGAAACTATTCGAATAACGCGTCATGATCATGGACATGCTAGCAGGGTCACTTAAAGTTAGAATTGTTTTTGGTTTTTGAATGCTTTATCAAATGTTGAGGATGGTTAATCCTTATGAAAAGTTTGGTGGAAAGCCAAGTGTTAGGAGGGGATCCTTCACTTAATCATTGGAGGTTATCCATATTACAACATCGTCATTTTAAAATATGAATTTTGTCATGTATAAAATTGCCTTAGAAATTATTATGGATATTTAAACTGAAAATGTTGCTTTACGCAAAACAACCCCTGCCATACTCATTTGTTACCTTATGCATGCATTTCCATTCAATATTGGGTGTAGCTTGCGAGCACGGTAGTTGTGCTCACTCTGTCGAATAAATCTTATTCAGGAGAAGACTTCTTCCCCGACGGTGAGGATCAGGACGAGTAGGCCTTCGACCCAGACGATTGCCTGTGGCGCATCGTGTAGCTCACCTCTATTATTATGTTTCCGCTGTGTTATTAATTTGACATTTGATATTGTGGTTCAGACTGATTTGTATTAAATAATTATTTACTTAATGTTATTTACGTTTTCGTGATATGATTGTGATACCCATTTTGTAAGACTGTGTACACTGGAAATCCTGGACCGGTGTATGAACACAGAGAATTCGGGATCCTTCGCTCCCGGGTTCGACAATCTCCACATCGATCAAGCACAAGATTACCAAGACCCTCTTGCTTATAACTCAGGCGAGTCAATACTTTGATCATATTGAGCCTATATTTTATGCAAATTATATTCTCTTAAAATAGCAAATTGCATGCTTTAATTCTTTAAGCAAATGTATGTTAAGGCTTAAGATAGTTAAATACCCATTTGATGATTAATTAATTATTATACCACCTTGACAACTTGAATCCCTTAATCCTTGTCACCCTAGTAACTATATGGTAATACTAGCTATAGGTTACACTTAAGCGACATGCTAGTCTTGCTTAAGTACCGGGACATTAAAATGTCATAATCATCATCTCTTCAAACATAAAACGGTTTTGGGCAGCTATTGGTGGTCCATCACTGAAGAAAATGTGGTAATTTGGTTTTACTCCTCAAAAACCCTAATAACTTGCTGTTACTATCTAGTTGCAAGGCAAGGTAGATGGTACGACAGTGGGTGCTAATGTAGCCCAAGAACTGTTATTTTATGGATGGTATATGGAATGAACTGTCCAGATAACCCTAAGGACTTAATCTTGTCACGACCTCCCGTGTAAAACAAGTACAACCACAAGTCTGCAAAAATTACGACTTGGCTTAGTAAATTTATCAAACCCAGAATGCACCTCACTTGTGGTTTGGGAACGTGCAAGCCTGTGGTAAATACGGCTTAAATGGGACACCGAGGCAAGGGTGAAGTCACCAGATGATGAGGACATCAACCCTTCGGATACGACCACTATTCCACCTCCAACCGGACGATTCGACTACCATCGATTCGGCTGCGTCAAGCGCTACTCCAACACGCCGACGAATTTACTTCACTTATACTTGGTGCTGCGACACCTCACATTGGGCTGAGGGCCTTGTATTTGTATCAATTATTTGGCCCAAAGGGCAGCCACCACTCTAGGTTATCTGGACTGGCCACCTCCTTGGCCTACTTGGGCTGGCCACTTCCTGGGTCGCATCCACCCGGGCTGGATGCACTATTCATGCAACAGTAACCCTCATGAATAGTACAACATTGCTACCTCTTAGACTTTTGCGGCTCCCCCTCCCCTATATAAGGAGGCCGGACCCCTTTAGTTTTGCTGGGATTTTGTTTACTTAAAAAGTTAGCTTCCATGCAACTTCGTGTATTGGCTTGTGTCGACTAGACCAACCATAATACCGCTTCGAAATCCCAATTTATCCAGTATTTCATTCATATTCGCAATTTCAGATTGCTTATTTATCTTGTTCTTTTGTGTTTCTTCGGTGTATGCAGGAATCGACCTTCATGGTCAGGTCAATCGGGTATTCATGCACGGTTGATAACGACTTGTCGAGCAGTTCAGCGATTGCGTGGTTTCGGGCCTTGCATGTTCGTAGCGTCGATCGTGAGAGTTGAGCGACGCCACCGAACGTATCGTTCTCATTGAAAGATCGGTCAACAATCGGACCTTGGGTTCATCGGGTGGTATCGAGCTACAATTCATCGCGAGATTTTTTCCATAGTCCAAAAAATTGCCTTACAAAAAGAGTTAATTATCCATTGCCCAAACCAATTTGTGCCTTTGTAATTGTTTCTTTTGGTTTGTCTTGCCGGACCTGCATTTGATTCTCGAACCCTCGTGTATCTTTGCACTAGTCCAGATCACGCTAGTGCACACAGGTTAACACAAGTAAATATCGATCCACACAAGGCGATAAATAAAGTAAACGATTAGTTTGAATAACAAATAAGGGTTTTGACCTTATGGTCGAGTTTACACTTATTAAGCCACGCAAGGCTAAAGAATAAAGCAAAGAAATGAACGGAAAACTCCAGCAGAGATCCCACCAATTCACCACGAGCAACCGATCGATCCGCACCTTAACGAACGATCGGCCTTGACGAACTCCTCTCAAAGCGGCGTAGACTCCTCCTCTTCTGTAGGTTTGGACGCAAGTTTTACAACAAGCGTGAGTACACAACCGTACTCGCAAATCATACCACAGAATGCAATGTATAGATGCAGGCTTATTCCAAATAAAAGGCTTCTGTGGTTCTTTTGCATAAAAGCAACATTTGCAATTGAATACGAATAATAGATTGAAAACATACTTCAAAACAAATAGGCAATATTAATTTAATGCTTTTTTCCACAAAGACACACACAACTAAATGATTATTTCACATAGCCATATGATTGAGGTCACACAGCTCCCATCCCAAAGATTTTATGAAAACTACCCTCATGTGAAATTCAGAGCATGTCCATGATCATGACGCGGCTTATTCGAATAGATTGTTTAACACTGCAGGTTGTACACTTTACCCACAAGATACAACTAGTGTAGCAAGCACCAATCATAACAAAACAGTTGAAACTTCATCTCAAACATTGACATTCCCAGTGGTTACAAACCGCTATACCACTCACATAGAATTGGTATAACACACACCGCCGACAGGGAAGACGATCGTCCCGCGATGCAACCACCAAGTAGTCACACCTCCACCCCTGTCACACACCTCAACCTACCCACCAACATCAATGCCGAGAATCCATAACTTACTAAGTTAGGCCCATCCCATACCGGGCATGTGGTCGCATGAAGAAGCTCAGTTCAATGGCGCACAAAGTTAAGTCCTTAATTGACTAAGGCAAGACTTCCATTTTCTAACTAAGTCACAAAGACCATCATTCCCATCACATAGACCACCATGTCACACAGCCTCCACCACTTGCCTCGCCTAAATCCTTTACCACCCGGGGCTTGGTTTTAGTGCAACACATGTCATCACGAAGTAATAACACATAGCACACAGCTTTTACACGAAGTTCCATAGTCACTTAGTCATAGTTAATATTTGCAACTTTCATGAGATGTCGGACTCGTAGCATGGCTAAGCAATTGTACTCGCATCTAACCAACCCACGTTGGTGCTATAATATTACCAACTAATAACCAATCTAGGTGACAAAGAATTATGACATACAAGGCCAAGGTGTGATAACAATTTGATAATAACTATGCCCAAAGCATTTAAATAAATAATTAAAGTAGAATGCAATAACTTAACACAAAGTAATCAAAACTGGGTCCAAGATGATCAAAGGTATGACTTGCCTTGAAAAGGTCTATGTCTTGGTCTTGATCTTGGGTGCGCTTTCTTCCACAAAATTTCCGACGAAATCGACGTCTACTGTAAACGAAACAAAAATAAACAAAACAAATAAATAACAGAGCAAAACAAACTCCAAAAATAAATAAAAATCTCGGATAAATAGATCTTGAATTTAGACAAATTTAGAAATTTGAATGGGCTCAATCGGAGTTAGGATGCAAAAGTTATGAGCTCGAAGATTGAAATTACATAAAATGTCTGAAATCGATTTTATGAATTTATCAATTATTTTCCTAAAGGAAAATCAGATTTAATGCGCAGTCGACGCCAATGGATTTAAAAGAAATAATAAAAATAAATCTCGACATGTGGGACCCACATGTCGAGGCTAAACTCACGCGGACTAGATCCACCGAGCCTCGCTCGAACCCGGTGGACTACCACGCGGCGCGCGCACGTGGACGCCGCCGGCTCCACGCGGCGACACGAGGGCGCGATCTTGACATGGCGCGAGGTGGCGCCGACGTGGCTCTGCGAGGCGGCGGTGCTCGGAACCGAGGGTCCCGCGAACGGCGGCGGTCACCGGCGGTGAGTGGTACCGCCGTGACGGGGTGAGAAGGCGAACTTGACAGGGGCTCGGCTGGTGCTCGGTGATCGCGGCGGCGGCGGCGCGCGCGCAGCGGAGGCTCACGGGCTCGACGGAACCGCCCACGGCGACGCTCCGGCGAAACGGCGACCACGAGGTAGTCCTTCCGTCGCGCGATCGCCGACGGTGTGACCACGACGCCAGCGGCATCGACGGCGCGCTTTAACTCGTCGAGTTAGCGGCGCGCAGATTGATCTTCGAGCTCCTACGGCGGCTAGGGTTCGAGCCGCAGGCGAGCGGCTAGGGTCGGATGCGAGACCGGGGCTACCTCCTTTTATACTCGAGGCCGGGAGAGTCCGGGCACGAACGCGCGAAAAGCGGGCGGCGGAGTCCCGGTCGTCCCCGACTTCGAGACGATGATGACGTGGTGGGGTGGGACCCGCACGCCGCTGGCTAGATGCGCGCGCGGCGAAAGGTCGCGCACGCGAACGGACTCACGATCCGACTGCTCAGATCGATCGAACTACCACAATCAAAGGAACATTCGACCGCTCGTTACCTCACGCAGCGATCTAGCCGCTCATCCTCGATCGGACGATGGAGAACGAGCGAGGCGCCAAGAGAGAGAGAGAGAGCGAGGCGCCAGGCGAAGCGAAATGGTCACATGAGTCAGCCACTGGTCAAGGGAATAGGGTTGGGCCGGAAGATTAGGCTCGAGAGGATTTTGAGATTATAAATAGCTTTTCTATTTTAGAAAATACCGAGAAATTCAAATAAGCAATAGAAAATAGCAAATGAACTCGTAAAAATTCTAGAAAATCTAGAAAATATATCGAGCACATAGAACCCAAATAAAATAGTTTTGGCTATTGTTCAAGTTGGGATTATTCACATTAAATGTTTTTTATTGTAAAGTCCAATATTAAGCTTTTGAAATTAAATTCAAATAAAATCCAAATGGTGAATTTTCTCCCTACTAACTATTAAAAGATTTTTAAGCTCTGAAAATTGGGATGTTACATTTGCGTTGTTGAATTATCGTTGTATCGTCGAGTCTTTGTGCTGGTGTCATGTCTAGATTGGTCTAGTTTAAAGTCTCTTGCTAATTGTCTAGTTCTGTTCTTCAGGTTCATCAAGTGTTCTTTGAGAAAAAAAAGGCGCGCTGACGCTTGGACCAAAGATATTAGGGCTTGAAGAGATACGGGACAATTAGCAGATCGGTTCGTACCAGAAGATTAGACTAGTGGCGGCTGTAGGGCAAAAGTGCGAACGGCCAAAAACAGAACCTATCACGGCGGCGACTCCTGGACGTTCTGGTATTCGTGCACAAGAACAGAGGCAGGCGGCTGTGTAGAAGGAGCAGGCGGCGGCTGTTTTTTGGTGTTGCGCCGGTGCTTTGGTTATTCATGTGAGAATAGAAGATTCATCAATGTCTTGCGTGACATGATTAATTGATGTGCTAGCCTTCTACGGAAGATTGATGTGTCCTTTGGCTTTTTGACTTTTGCATGGAGGTTTAGATTTACTAGAAGTTCACCCGTGCCATATGGCACGGGCGGTAATGGATTGGTAGATTATTTAACGTAGAGAATAATCAAAATCAATTATATTTACAATGTATTTTTTTAGTTTTATAAACCTAATAAAATAGCTATAGTGTTTAGTACAATAAGAGACGTGTAAATATGGAATGGATAATTAGTTTTATTATCTCTAATGGAGTACTAACAGCAATAGCAAGGGGTATGTTTAAAGCAATCAGGAACATATATCTATAGTATGGGACATTTAAATCAGTTTTTTTTATTAGGAAACCGGGCCCGGCCAGGAGTCCGGGTGGGCACCTCATCCACCGTAGGCTATATATAGGAGGGGGAACCCCCCAAGCAATGTACACAATTCATTATTGAAGAGCAATAAAGAGAAGCCCGCATCCCTCTCATACCGTGTTTCATCTATTGTTGTGTTCTTGTGTTCTTGCATCGTTCTTACGATTCGATTTTATATACGAGGTAATCGTTCGACCGACTCGCCAAATGACGGTTCCTCAACACGTTATCGCGACGATCGACTCTCCTCGCATCGAAAGGTAACCGTCGATGAACGACACTCGTGAGATTGAATCGCTTTTCTAGATTGCTTTCAATTCTTCAAATTTGGCTTTCTAGATTTGTTTTCTACGGTGCAACCGCTCTAATCTACCGCGAGCCGACTTGAAGTCGCCGCCAAGCCGATCGGTGGATTGTATGAAAGAGTAGATGATGATTGTACCGTAGATAGTAGATGCAATCGCATGAAAGGCATCATGTGCATGGCACCGTCAGAAGCGGGTCACTACCTCCGACGAGACGTTACGGCCGGCATAGTCCGCCATCACGCCTCGCAAGGGAGGCAACGACAGAGCCACGCCGCCAAAGACGCGGCAAGCACACATGACGGCATGAAGCGCCACCGCTGCAATCTTGTTTCGATTACATCACATTGCATTGCATACACACATGGATAATCGTGATTTTCGAGAGAAAAAAAGAGCCCGCCACGAAGAGCGTGCCAACGCCGCACTTCGCCTCTTCCTCGCCGCCGCAGCCGCCGCCGCTTTGAAGGCGCGGCGTGGCCGCTTCGCCGACCACTTGAAGCCGCCGACGCCACCGCCCGGCAGACAACGCCACCCGGCGGCATCCCCGCGCCACCGCCATATACAAGAAAAAAGGGGAAGGGAGCGTACCGATGGCCCTACCACGCCGGCCATTGCCGCTGTCGCCGCCACACGCCGGAGCGCCACCGCACAGGCGCCGGCCGCCACCGCCCACTGGTCCCCGCGCTCGGCGCACCATGCCGCGGCCTCGCGCCCGAAGGCACCACCCGGCCGCCGCCACGCGCACGCCACCGCCGCCGCTTGAAGGCGCCCGCGCACTCGCCGCCGGACTTGCACAAGCCGCCGCCAACGCCGGGCTCGTGCTCGCCGGGCCGCGCGCCTCGTGAGCGCCCGCCCGCCGCCGCGCCGGCCGCGCCAGCGCCCGGCTTGGGGCCGTGGCTCGCCGCGACGCCGGGCCGCACTCGCCCGCCGTCGCTGCCGCGCGAGCTCCGCCTCTCCGGCGCAAAGGCGGTGCCGCGCCGCTGCGCTAACCGCCCTACGCCGTGCCGCCGCCCCGCCTCACTGCCGGCGCTGCCCCGCCGCCGGCCGCCCAACCTCCGCTCGCTGTAGCGCCTCAAGCCAGAGCGCCTAGCGCCGCCGCCACTAGGAACAGGGGTAGGGGGAAACCCTACCGTCGTCCGACTAAGCGAGCCGCACTTGGGGCCAAAAATGGGCGGCGGAATAGTGAACAACGATTAATTGGGCGGAAGGAAATTGAAACCAAAAAAGGCGCGATTTGCAAAAAGGACCTTGAAGTTTTCCAATATCACGCGAAATTTTATGCGGAAAGGAAATTTTGCAGAAAAGGCCTCGGAAAATATGAAAATTGCGCGCAAATTCCCTCGTAATCGAGATTTCGCGTGTTAACCCTCAAACTTGCGTAATTCGTCGAAAATACTTTTTCCAAAGAGAAAGGGTCTCGAATTCAATTTTGAATCGATTTTTGCATTTGAAGCATGTTTAACTTTGTTATTGTTATTTCTATGCAATTTATTTATTGTATTTATTGCTTTGGTTATCCGTGATTATTTATATTGCTTTTAATCATCAAAATAGCAAGAAATCATGAAAAATGCATAGAAAAATGCGGAACACGAACTCGTAGTTCAAGAGCATTATGAGAATTTTGCAACCATCTTACGAAATTACCAAAGCAGTAATATTATGAACTTTTACATGAATATGAATATGATCGCATCACGAACCAAGAGTTCAAGAACTGACCAAGAAGGCCGATTTTGTATAAAAATTTATATCGCCTTCAATGCGTGGTAATGTAATCACGGATGAGCGTAAGATCGAGAGACTCTCTACCTTTCACCCAAACGCGGTGCAATCCGCACGCAACTATCGCCAATACGATTACAAGTAGTATGTCGAATTAATTGACATCATGCAAGTTATGGAAACTCAAGATGATGTTCTAAGAAAGAACTACATCTCGTAGCCACATAATAGCAATGTTGGTCATGAAACCACTACTAGCGACTATAAGGTGATGAAACCTCTCACGAATGAGAGAGCAAGAAGGGTAAGGTAGTGCGTGACGTTATTGATGTTTTCCAATCAAAGAAGAAGGGCAAATGATAGCATAAGGCACACCTCGCCATTGTAGGCGAGAGGATTCACATCTATTAGTTGCACTTATGAATGTGGATAGCCACCATAATGTTTCATCATCCCTCCTTTGGATATCGCAGCGGCCGCAGCCGTAGCTACCCAAAAGGAGAAGATCGCGCATGAAGACGATTGAGGTAGAAGTTCCTGAATACTTCGCCGATTCGATCTAGTGCACGCATTGCACTTGGATCTTTTATAGAAACTTGCAGTTTGTAATTGAAGCAGAACTTTGAATTATTGAATAATGGTTGCAAGCTCTAGAAGAGCAAAGTATTAAATTATTATTATGAGTCCCGCAAGACTTATTTTCCGTCTTTATAATAGCAAGTTATGTTACGATATCCAAGTATTTTATCTATGTGTTGCTTGCTTTCTGCTACATATTAATAAAGTACATTATATTAGAACACGTGTGGCGCCCTATGGAGGAAATGTGCTTAGCAGGTAGCGGCACAATGAAAACCATCCTGAGAGAAACGGAATTTTTCCAGTCGATCAGCAAGAATGCTGGTAGTCTTACGACAATCGCAGGCAGCGATACTTGTATAATAGACTCAGGAATGATCATAATTATACTCCCAACGGGCACAACTTTGGTCATTGAAGAAGACTTGTTGTACCCAGAATCGACTAGAACTCTCAAGGATATTTGCGCTAACAGTTTCCATGTAGAGACTGAAGAAGAGTATGGTACAGAATACCTGCTCATTACAAAGCGTGGAGAAAGTGAAAATGGCATTAGAATATCTTCCTTCATATGGAATTGGGCTTACTACACTAATATTAAGGCACCTGCAGCCTATACTGTCTTGAAAACCGTATTTAGAAGCTCTGAACTTTACTATCTCTGGCATGATAGATTGTGCCGTTTAGGTCTTAGGATGATGAGAAATATAATTAACAATTCATAGGGACATAATATGAATATAAAGAATTTCTCAGATCAGAAAGATTTTGTGTGCCCCGCATGTGCCACCGGGAAATTAATTACTAGACCTTTTGCTCTAAAAGCGAAGGATGAAGTCCCTGCATTCTGTCTGCGTATCCGTGGAGACTTTTTATGGTCCTATATAGTCCCCGTATGGTCATTTTAGGTATTTTATGGTGCTCATCGATGCTTCCTCGAATAGTCGCATATATATTTATTGTCTACGAAATCATGCTTCAGATAGCTAAATCTCGAGATAATTAAATTAGAAATATTTTTCCCCGATCATTATGAGAAGTCCACCTGAATGGACAACGCTGGAGAACTTACTCCGAAAATATTTAATGATTATTGCATGAAAATGGGAATTAAAAGTTGAGCATTCTGTACCGCATGTCCGCACCCAGAATAGACTAGCAGAACTTTGAAGAATTATAATTTACCAACTATATGTTGGGGACACGCAGTCCTGCTCGCAGCACCTCTCATCATTTTTAGACCGTCGACTTATAACATCCATCCAACTATACAACTAGCGCAAGGGTCAGCAAAGAAAACTACTCATCTCCGCAGGATTGGTTGCAAGGGTTATATACCTATACCACCACCACAGCGAACTGCAATGGGTCTTCTCCGAAAGTTTGGGATATACGTTGGTTATGAGACAACATCCATAATCAAGTATTTGGACCATATGACTGGAGATTTAAATAATGCCCGATTCGCTGATAATACATTAGATGAGGTTAGTTTCCCGTCATTAGGGGGAGGAAATCAACCCTTGATGATAATGTCGGGAAATAATTGAAGTCTAGAAGATAATTGAAATCTATGCATATGACCCGCGCACTAGTGAAGCAAATAGAGAAGTCCAGAAGATAATTGCAGTCCAGAAGATAATTGAATTGAAGTCTAGAAGACAATTGAAGTACAGAAGATAATTGATTCGCAAGTATTAGCGAATCAACTGCCAGACTACTTTAGTGATTTGAAGAGCGTGAATAAGTAGCATTTACCTACAAGCAATGCACCGAGAGGGTTGAAATACCATTGAAGGTATCCTAATCCCGCCCGAGGCCTCGTAACAAAGGGCGAGAACTCCGGTCCCTCGAATCCGGCAACCGGGACGCCTGGTGAAAAAGGATAAGAAGGACTTGACACACCGATCACCGAAGTGCCCCGAACTGGAAGGGAGCCGCTTGAGACTGCATCGGTATGGAACCTTCGTAAAAGGCATACTGAATTGAACATCCCCAAGAAGGAGACATCGGCATGGATGTGCGCGCACACATCGGAGCTGAAAACTAAAGGACTTGCCCCGCAATTGGAAGCAACAAGTGAGCAAGTAGAAGCATTAAAAGAATCGCACCTTGAAGAAATAGTTATAAACTTTATGACCTCGGGAGAACCTTTGAATATGACAACGACCAATGTCGACATTTACTTTGCAAAGAAACTTGCCACAATCATCAATCTTGATTCGAGCTCGCATCGCTCATTGAATGAAAGAAAAGATCGATTGAGAAGATTGAGAGAAGGCAATAGAAACCGTATTATTCTCTCCGAATAAAAGAAAGACGTTTGGGCTCGTAAGTCGCACATCTCCCACTGTACACCCCGTAGGGTATAAGTGGTATTTGTTCAAAAGAGAAATAAAAGAAGCAAGGCTTGTTGCACAAGTTTTCACCGAACATCCGTGAGATGATTATGAAGAAACATATTCCCCGTCATGGCGGAACTCCTTTAAATATTTATCTCAATGGCGTGAACTTGAAGTTAGAAGCGAAATTGATGGATGGGTAACAAGATACCTTTATGAAATATTGATTCGAACATTTATATGAAGATACTCGAATGTATCATCGTCCCAACCAAAACAGAGCAAATAGAAATATGTACAGTGTGAAACTCAGAAAGTCATTGTACGAACCTAAGCAATCAAGCAGAATGTGGTATAATCGCTTGAAGCGACTTTCTATGCATGAAAGGCTACACGAACAAATGAGGATAATCTCTGTGTGTTTATACGAAGATACCATAACGGATTTTGTATAATCTTAGAGTATGAAGATGATCTGAATATCATCGGAACCCTGAAGGACATTAGGAAAGCAAGCTCTTACCTGGAGTCGGAGTTCGAAATGAAAGATTTGGGTAAAACCAAATATTGCCTAGGCTTGGAGCTTGAGCATGTCCCTAAAGGAATATTAGTACATCAGTCAACCTACACTCAGAAGGTGTCAGAAAGGTTCGATTTTGCAAAGGCATACCCTTTGAAAGTGCCAATGGTCGGGAGATCTTTGCAGCAAGACAAAGACCCGTACAGACCTAAAGAAGAGGAGGAGGAAGTCACGGGACCGAATTCCCTTGCACCAAGTGCAATAGAAACACTAATGTATTTAGCAAACTGTACTAGAACGGACATTGTATTTGCCGTGATCCTACTAGCAAGGTATAGTGCAGAACCTACCAAAGGCATTGGCAGGGAATAAAGGACATCTTCCGATACCTCCAAAGAAGCAAAGAATTTAGTCTGTTCTACAGAAAGAACCAAGACCTAACTTTGAATGGCAATACAAATGACGGGTACCTGTAGGACCCGCATACAGCCAAATTGCAAACAAGCTATGAACTCCTATGTGGTGGAACTGCAATTCCATGGAAATCATCTGAATAGAGTCTTGTATCGACTTCGACGAACCACTTGGAGATCATAGCATTGTACAAGGCCTTACAAGAATATGTTTGGCTTCAATGGATGATTCACCATATCCAAGAATATGTGGATTGAATACGCACAAACCCCACTATTATCTATGAAGATAATGTACTTGTGTTGCACAAGTGCGGATGGGTTATGTGAAGAGTCCTATCACAAAGCATATCAACCCCAAGTTCTTCTATACTTATGAATTGCAAAAGATGAACGTAATCAAAGTCATCGCATACTAAGTCATGTGAGAATCTTGCAGATTTATTCACTAAGTCACTTCAAAGATCTAGCTTTGAAAGGTGCATACGTGGAATTGGAATGATGAGACTTAGAGAAGTGCGAATCTGGGGAGAACCTTCACGAACTCATTATTAAATCTTGATCATGAAGATCGAGTACCCAAAGAATAAATCCAGAGATTAAATAAATTGGGTGAATTGTACTCTTTTTCTTGACGAGTTTTTCCAAGTTTCTGCTTAAGGGTTTTAATGAGGCAATTCGTGCGACATAGCGAACGTGATACATGTACTCTTTCTCCAAATTTTTCCCATCGGTTTTTATGGAGTTTTAGCGAGGCATGGACATGAAGGATGAGAGCCCAAGGAGTATTAGGAAACCGGCCCGCCAGAGTCCGGTCCAAGGGCACCTCATCCACCGTAGGCTATATATAGAGGGAACCCCAAGCAATGTACACAATTCATTATTGGAAGAGCAATAAAGAGAAGCCTGCAATCCCTCTCATACACTGTGTTTCATCTATTGTTGTGTTCTTGTGTTCTTGCATCGTTCTTACGATTCGATTTTATATACGAGGTAATCGTTGATTTGGACTCACAAATGACGGTTCCTCAACATTTTTATGACCGTGATAGGATCGTACTAATTTATCTTAGAATTTGGAAGTATATGACTACATAGACATATATTTGATAAAGGCAAGAGTTACGGTGCTGTAGCATCTGAAAATATTAAAGCATAGGTTTCTATTACACATAGATTGGAAGCAGCAAAGCAAATGTGTAGGGGTCTTTTTATAAATATAATGGATAAAGTCTATCTAACAGTAAAGGAAGCACCATCGTGGTAAATAAAATAAAATTTGAAAAACCATATATTATGATGTATGAATAGAAATAGTGAGTTTGATGTATAATCCTATCTCAAATGACACAAACATTTTCAAATTTAGAGAATAAGCGAGATCAATTATATTTAGATTGCAACACTGGCGTTTTTTAAATCGAGCTAAATAGCTACAACGTCTAGTAAAATAAGAGATATGTAAATCTTAAACAGATAATCAGTTTTATCACTTATAGCGAACTACTAACAGCAATAGTAAGGGTTATGGTTGAAGTGATCAATGGCCACTGTAGTATGTTATAGTCAAATGGTTTTTTTGAAATGTTTGATGCTAGGATCATATCACGTAACGCAAGATCTGGACGTAGATGACTACATAGGCACATTTTGGACAAAGCTAAGAGCTACGGTGCTGACACATCTGAATTCACTCAAACATGCTAACTAAAATTAATATCCTAAAGAATATGACATGCATAAATCAGTAAAATACATATGGCAATTCTGGCTTTCTAGAATAAAGCAACACTATCACAGTTAGATGTAAATCTGAGCAGAATCATCAGCAAAACATGATTAACTAATGATGCAGTAAAAAATAATGGTAAGGCAGTGTGCCTGCATAATTCCAGTTGAATTACAAAGATGGCATATTAGCTTTAACTCGAATTCAACTTTTAAAAGTATAAATAGGACATACCTGATGTCTGACATATCATTAATCAGCTTTACACGTACATCAGATGGCATCTGTATTTTGAACACACAAACCTGCAAGAAGTTTATTTAAAGAATTCTAAGAAGGTTTTGGATAATTTGAAGAATAAGGAGGTTCTAAATGAATGAAGTGCAGGTGGGCAGGAGGGGGCGCTTACAAAGTGACCGCCCGTATGATATCAACCAAGGCTAGCCCTTTTCTCATCTTCATGTCAGATATGCCTAAGCAGATAAGGAAAAAAATTGCATAAGACACACCTTTAGACCACGAACTGTGAATTGTTAGGAGGATAGTAATAGTAATTAAGGATACATCTGTAGCTGGTTGAAAATGATTCATTTAGTAACTAAAATGCTATCTGCTCAATGTCTTTCGGCGACAGCTTCTTCTGTTATTTGTTCGGATGCCATGTGCATTGACTGCACATAAAAAGGCAAGGTAAGTTAGTGTTAAACCAATCGTTACACAGCAACTGATAGAACAAAACAGTGGATATCAAAAAGAAAAAACTATCATATGGTTAGGTTGAATGTTGAAGTTGAGACCTACACGTCTCACAAGTATTTGATGCAAGCATTAGTCTAGGCCAATGTCATATGTTCTTGACTTCTTATCATGCAAATCATAAAGAAACATGCTTCATCCAGACCGTAACAGACAATATTTAATGGTATTTTCAACTCTCCTCCACCCATGGGAACCTTCTATAATTTTCATTAACTAAATATCACGAATTCATGGTAAAAGATAGCAGTTTTAGAATGATGAACAAAACCTGCGTATTCAGCCATAACCTGTAATACATTCAAAGCCTTCCTCATGGCACCATTGCCTAACCGCACCAGGGCTGTCAAGCCACCCTCATGTACATCAAGATTGCAAGAAGACGCAAAAAAAAAACTTCATATGAGCTCAAACTTCGTATAGTTATCTTACAGTAAAAGTTGATTCTACTACGATGAAAAGTTACTTCTTTCCAAACCTCGAACTACGAATGTTAGACCTACTGATATTGTATAGCAGCCAATGGTAGTATGCACCATATTGTCAAGCAATGAAGGTTCAACCATGTATACACTCTACTCTAAAAAAACCAAGCTATAAGCATCAGCCAAAGTGATCTTTAAAAGGAAAAGGAACAACGTCTTATATACAATATAAATGTTTGGTCAGAGAGAGCAATAAGTTTGTTCTTATTTTGGAAACTTGACTGAAGTCACAAAAGGGGTATAGCTATTTTATAAAACACACGATATAGGGAAGTAACAAAGTAAAGACAAAAACAGGGTCAGGTTGAAGGCACTATATGTAGGTGCAATAATTATTTGTCCATGTGGTGTGCTATCTGAAAAGAGTCTGAATAGTTGCATATGGAATCGGAGTTTGGAGGCAAGTGAACTTGTAGAATGATAAAGTCTCAGGTAGAACGAAAGAACTGGAAATCTGAAGCCAAAGAAGAAAATAAGAAGTAAAAGGCATTCCAATCCACAATGAATGGGGAAAATTTAAGCACAACTTTGTTGTTCCCATCAAACATGTATGCCAACATAATGAACAATATAACTTTTTTCTAATCTATTCACCAACATATCACAGATGACAAATAAATTCTATTCAGATTAAACACCGCATTGCCCTCATCTAGTAAAAAAGGATGACTTTGTTATCTGATCAATAGCAGACGTAGGAGGCCATTAGAACCATATGGAAATAATTAATTAGCCAAGGCATCAATTATGAACCCAAAGAACCAAATAAAGCATTGATGCTGAAATGAAGTGAGGTCTGAAGTAGAGTACTCCTTCAAAGGAGCTGTATTCTGCAAGCCGCAGAAGAAACATCACCATACATACTTATAAGTGTTGTCATTTTGCATCAATTAACTTCTTCCAGCAATGTAATGATCATTTGATTCTCAAGAACAACTTTTTGAAGTAGACCTTGTGGTAGACCCGGTTGTCGACGATGAGCTTGTCGACCAGGCACACCATCTTGTCACAGGCCATGTACTTGGTCATTGCCCCCTGAAAGGAAGTCGCCATAGCATCAGTACTGATCTAAGTGGGCGCAAACCGAGGGGGTAGACATGAGGGGAAGCGCCGAGGAGGCGGCCGGGTAGGGAGATCGAGGAGGCGACATGGGAGGAAGAGGGAGTGAGTGGCGATGCTGGTGGAGAAGAGCGGGGGAGGGGAAAAGGAAGGGATGGGGAGGGGAAAAGGAAGGGATGGATAGGAGGGGAGTGTCACACCTGTGCAAGATATCACAGGGAGGCGCCGAGGGGCGACAGAGGGGAGCGTCGGCGCTTACCGAGAAGGCCGATGGAGGAGAAAAGGAGAGGGCGCCGATGCGGTGGCCGGGGAGGGAGACGGACGGGTGGGGAAGCACCGACGTGGCGACCGAAGAGTGAGGGGACTGGGAGGTGAAGGAGTGGGGCGCGGCACGCGATGTTGGAATCCGGACCGACGGTGGAGGCAGTGACGCCAGGCGAAGGGGAGCGAGAGCAAGGGAGGGCGCTGACGCGGTGGCTGGAGAGGGTGGGAGCAGTGGCTGCAGGTGAGGGAGGGCGATGAGATGACGGGGAAGGAAGAGGGCAGGAGAGGCCGATGGGACGACGGGGGAGGAAGAGGGTAGGACTGGCGGCGTGAGAAGAAAGGGGAACGGGACGCAGCTAGTAGCTTCGCGAGCGAGCGACATGTCCCGCTTCACAGCAAGCGCAGGCATCCGTTCGGACCAAGCGCAGGAGATTGCCCATCCTGATGCCATCATGGACGGACGCTTCACATCCGACGGCTGATACTTATCTAGGTGACGTGTCCAGGTCCGCTGAAGGCCCTTTCTACCGAGAATTAATTTTAGTAATAATTCATTGCTTCTTGGCTGCAGCCACAGCACATTGTTTTGAGTGCTAGGTGCGGCTGGCCATGTTCGGGCGAAGAAACAGAGAAAGTGCAGCGTCAGCCATCGAAAGCAGATTCTGTAATTTTATTTTATTTTGCCGATTCCAGTAGCTTCCGATGTATAAAGAAAAAAAAAGAAAAGAAGTGGGAAAAAAGCGTAAAAAAGACATCAGTTCACGGTCACTACAGTAGAAATTGGTACTATAGCAACCCGGGAAAAAGCGGAGGCCCTATTTGCTCGTTGCTACATTAATATGGTTACTGTAGCAACCGGGATAAAGAAACCTCGGCTCTCGGTAGCTTTCTGAGGGGTAAAAAAAGAAAGAAAGAGAAGAAGCAAAAGAAAGAAAGAAAGAAAAAAAGAATAGAAAGAGAAGGAAAAGAAAGAGAAGAAGAAACAAAAAAAAATCAGAGCTGCCTCCTTTCTTGATATTTATTTTCTTTTGGCATAGTTCATCCATTGCTCGCTTGCGTTGACAGTTCTTGTGCTAGCCCTCCGTTGTTGCTACTAGTCGTTCTTGTGAGTTGCTCTAGCTAGGCTTGGTTTAGACTAGGACCAGCACTTGTGACTAGTACTTTGAACTACTTTTCAACTTTGCATACTGGATTGAATAATTGCTATTCCTTTGCTACATACTAGCCTTCCGAGCTCCACTTCCTACTAACTCAGCAGGTGTCGTTCCTCGCAATCGTTGGACTAATCGCAAGTGAGAGTATCACGAACCACCACGGTTGTACCACTTCCTTCTTGCATTGGTAAGAACTTGTAAGCGGGTATAAGCTTGAGTGTGAGTGACTTGTCAAACTCCAGAACATAGTAGTTGATAGGGACATATCTTGTGATTTGTTTCTTTGTTTTCTACTAACTATGGCAGGTTCACGGAATGATTGCAAGATATATCCCCCTCTTCTTCAAACCGTTGGACGGGAGTACAAGATAGTGAACGAGGAATATGCACGCTTGAGACAAGCTTTTTCACCACGGGAGGTATATGATCGTGATAGTACTTCTCATAAAATTAAATTCACTGTACCTCCTTTTGCTGGGAATTATGATCCTGATGCTTATATCACATGGGAATTAGCTGTACAATAATTATTTGCATGCCATGAATTTCATGATCATCTAAAAGTTAGGGCTGCTACTAGTGAGTTTTATGATTTTGCATCTATTGGTGGAGTGAATACTGTCGTACTAATCAGAACATACCTAGAACTTGGGATGCTATGAAGAGAGCTATGAGAGCTAGATTTGTGCCTTCATATTATTCTCGTGGTTTGCTAAATAAATTACAACGTTCTGTGAAGGTAGTAACAACATGAAAAGTACTATCAAGAATTACAAACTGCCTGATCTCGTTGTGGCTTAGAAGAAACTAAAGATAATAAAATGACTAGATTTTTAGGAGGATTAAACCGTCGAATTCAGGATTAACTTGTTTATAAACCTCTCACTGTCACTCGTTTGTTTTGTCTTGCTTGCCAAGTTAAAAAAGAAGTACAGGGACGACAATCCAAGATCGTTCGTGCTTTTTCATCTATTTCCACTACACCTTCATGTGTACATGAAACAAATAAGCGCACGGTACAAACCTCCGCATCAAGATCATCTTCGGTTGTTTCTCCTGCTGCTGCATCTATCATGATTGTCGCCCCTGCTGCTGTGGGCGTTACTCTATCTCGTCGTCTTGCACCCTTGGCTCGTTCATTGTTAATTAAGCTGGAGCAAGAAGAAGAAGGAAAAGCTTTCAACTACTCACCAACTTCAGTACCAACATCATCTGAGTTGAGCCTACAAGGTAATACCAAAGGTACTGATTTGAACACTCAACCTAAGACCAATAACCATGATTTCATGCCTAGTATCATTGAGCAAAGGGAAAATCAGATTGTAGTAGAAACCACTGCATCACATGAGGTGGATGAATCTAGTGCTGACAAAGTAGAAATTAATTTCCTAGCTACAGAATCTGATATTATTGAGAATTTGCATGAATCCTGTGATAATTTGATTGATTTTCCAGTTGAGTTGAGTGCACCATGTGATAAACTTGTTGATTTACCAGTTGACTTGAGTGCACCATGTGCTAAAATAATTGAATTGCCTGCTGTTTTGAATGATTCATGTGATGATTTAATTGCATACAATGATCATGTGGAATTGGTTAGACATAAAGACGTTTTGACTAGAATTTCTCCTGCTGACTCTTTATGTTACATTATGTTGGATCTACCTATGAAATTGTCACATGTTATGACGAAAGTTTCTGAGATCACATGTTCGAAATCTTTGTGTAGTGCCTACATCCCTGGATATAAGTTTAATTTGATTGGAGATTATGACGTAGACAATCAATTTCTTGTATATTGAATATGCATAACTTGTGATCACATGGATGAATTGAAGCATATTGTTTCGAACAACAATTCTTGTGTGTTGAATTTTGTGGATTATCCTATACCTATATGTTCAGCTCTTATTGCACCATCTAGCATTGACAATCTGAATAATGATGTTGAAGTATGGAAGAACTTACAAATCTTTTCACCCTTGCTAGATGAATTTGCCATTACTCAATTGAACTCTGATTATATGATTGACTTGTGCACTTTGAACTCCATTGTTGTGCTGCCTATTAACTTACAAAAGTTGAGGACAATTTTCTTTCATAACCGGGCAATGATAACTCTACTGTTTACTTCACTTATACTTACAAATTGAATTGCACACTGAATGCTATGAGAAAAAGTACATGTGTTAATTTGATGCATGCACAATCACCTTTCTCTATTTCGTTGCCACTTGCTGTTGTTAATATTTTGCAGAAAGATGAGAATGCATTGCTCCAAGTTTTAAAGCTTCTCTTGCCGCTGGAGGATGGGCGTGAGTCGAGGACAACTCAAATGCAAGAAAGGGAGGATGATGAGGACATCAACCCTTCGGATACGACCACTACTCCACCTCCAACCGGACGATTCAACTACCATCGATTCGGCTGCGTCAAGCGCTACTCCAACGCGCCGACGAATTTACTTCACTTATACCTGGTACTGCGACACCTCACATTGGGCCGAGGGCCTTGTATTTATATCAATTATTTGGCCCAAAGGGAAGCCACCACTCTAGGTTATCTGGACCGGCCACCTCCTTGGCCTATTTGGGCCGGCCACTTCCTGGGCCGCATCCACTCGGGCTGGATGCACTATTCACAGTTGCTGTTCATATGAACAGTAACCCCCATGAATAGTACCACATTGCTACCTCCTAGACTTTTGCGGCTCCCCTCCCCTATATAAGGAGGCCGCAACCCTTTAGTTTTGCTGGGATTTTGTTTAGTTAAAAAGTTAGCTTCCATGCAACTTCGTGTATTGGCTTGTGTCGACTAGAACAACCATAATACCGCTTTGGAATCCCAATTTATCAAGTATTTCGTTCATATTTGCAATTTTAGATTGCTTATTTATCTTGTTCTTGCGTGCTTCTTTAGTGTATGCAGGAATCGACCTTCGTGGTCAGGTCAATCGGGTATTCGTGTACGGTTGATAACGACTTGTCGAGCAGTTCAGCGATTGCGTGGTTTCGGGCCTTGCGTGTTTGTAACCAGGATCGTGAGAGTTGAGCGACGCCTACCGAACGCATCGTTCTCATCGAAAGATCGGGCGAACAATCGGACCTTCGGGTTCATCACCAGCCGCTGTGGGTAGTCCAATCCAACTAAACCAGCAGCGGGGGTGAACATCCCGCATGAACGTATGGGCGCAACCCCATATAGGTGAGATGTCTGGAAGGGCGAGATATTTAGAAAGGTCATGGTGATGACCTCTCGACTACATGACCAAGGAATTATGTAGAGCAACGAGTTAATCATCTTTTGTGGGTAAAGTGTACAATCTCTGCAGAATTATAAACTGTTTAAACAGCCGTGCCTACGGTCAAAGGCGGACATAGGAACTTAACTTGAGTTAGTTCTATTTCAAAAACCTTGTGGGTGGTATGAAGAATGTGGCGGGCTCACCTAACCCTGAGTTTGGTTTTTCCTGGGTCTTTGTACCAAGTGTTGTTAATTGGTGGATGTAACCATAATCAAAATAAGCATGAAGGTGGAGGTAACCTCTGCTGATACAAATATTGCACAATTACTCTCTTTAGTAAAATGCAATTTGTTAAAATACTAAGTGATAGGATTTTATAAATATGATAGTTGAAAACATTACTTTAGCAAATAAAAGAATCGAGCCATCCTTGTAAATCCTTGCATGTATATTATTGCATTCTGTGTTGGCTCGCGAGCACGTTAGTAGTGCTCATCCTCTCTCTTTTTCCCAAAACCCTCAGCGGCTGCAGAAGGATATTTTGAATACTATGAGGATCTGGAAGTCAACAAGCAAGGAAATAATAAAGAGTAGTCTAGTTCCGTAGTCTAAGTCTCGCCCTAGTCTAAGTGGACTCGTTTGGTACTTGCGTACAATCGATATTATCCAGTCCTTAGTTAATATCAGTCGTATACAGGTCACCCCAGTCGCTTACCTGTGGAGAGATGATCTCTACCCCTTTTGCTTCCACTACCACTTTCGCATCTTTTGTAATGTAAGCTTTTAGCCTGTTCGGCTCTTCTATAAAACTCGACCTGATGTGGTCTATGTCACTTTAATGGTTGTAATAAATCTAAATGCTTTAGTTCACGCATTGTATGAATGATTCAGCAATGTGCCTGTGTGTCCTATCTACTGATCCAGGGAATAACACAGTGTTTTCACAAAGGATTTGGATTAAGGAAATCCGGTTCCGACAATATGCTCCAGTATGGTGTTAAAAATTCATCTGAGAAGATAGTTGGAATAAGTTAGAAGAAGCAACAAAGGGTTGTTGCCATGTGCGCATAACTGTCTACCCCTCTGGTACGTTTCATGTTGGAAATCGGCGAGTTCAACTATTAATCATAGAAGAGAAAGTTGCACTTTAGATCCCTAAACTTATGAGTTTATGCCACTTAGCTTCCTGAACTAGTATTTTAATTTCTCAGTGCCCTGAACTTGCGAGGTTATGGCACTTAGCTCTCTGAACTTGCGTTGAAGCGAAGTTCATCACCGTCCTATTCCGGTCGTGTCCATCATCCCCACCACCTCACGCCAACACACTACTACAAAAAAAGCTAATACTGAACGCCTTATTACAGATGGTTGACCAAAACTGTCAGTATTAAATATAATCACATACAATTTTAGTTTTGCGACTGTCTGTGTTACTGGTTGCACTAAAAACTGTCTGTGATGACCATAATATCACGGACGGTTCATGTTGAAAACCGCCTGTGAAGTATCATAGATGGTTCTTAACAACCGTCAATGATATTATGGTCATCACAAATGGTTTTTGTTGGAAATCGTCTGTAATTCGCAGCGCGGGATGACGGAAATTTTTGGACGCGTACGCAGGAGACAAAATGTTTTGGCGTTGTCCTTATATATTATAGCCATCCCCACCTTGTCTTCCATTAGTCTCTCCCTCTCCCCTCACCACGCCGAGCTTCAGCGAGCGCCCTCGATTCCTCGGTGCGGTTTGGCGAGGAGACGCAGCCAACGAGGAGAAGGAGGAGGGACACGCAGGACCGATCAAAGCGACGCCTTGTCCCCCCAACGACGCCAACCACTACCGTGACATCCTCCGCCTCTGGTTGTGACGCCACAGTTCACTGCACAAGGCACTCTTGTCGTAAGAGTGTCTTGTGCAGTGTCACCACCGTGACACAATGGTGACGATGCCATAACCTCTCCTTTATTGCCGGTGATATCCCCCATCCGATCCTCCTCCCCTCTCTTCCTTGTTGATATCCCCCATGCTAGTAAGTGATCAATCGATTGTTGCCTTCCCTTGCCTTGTGGCTTTTAGTGGTGATCGTGGTTTTCTTGTGAATAAATAGATTAACATAAGATTGCGGATTTTGAGATGAAGCTCATGGACATTGATAGTGAGCACATCGGCATACCTGACTTCGAGTACTAGGCCATGGTCAATCTCTTCGTCTCAGACTCGTTTTTCTCTCGGGCCACAAATCCGAACCCGAACAAATCTCGGTTTCGCGCACTGTCCGGTAAAACATCCATAACTTTTGTATACGAACTCGGATTGCGACGTTCTTTGGTTCGTTGGAAAGCTAGTAAAAAGTTCAATCCGAAAATCCATAAGTTGAGCTCAAATTCTCTTTGCAAGGCCTCAAAAAAGGTTGTTTAGGGCCTCAAAATAGCCTCCGAAGTTTTAGCACTCGTTTTCGCCGTTTGTTCGCCGTCCAGTTTGAGTTTTCTTTCATTCCAGATTGTGTAATCAACCATATGCAAATACTCAGATCCAACTGTCCAGCAATTGATTGGTTTAGCACAAAATTCGATTTTTTTTGCAATAGAAAAAACTATCACAGACGGTTTTTAGACGGTTCAAAAACTGTTAGTGATAACCTTATATCATTACTGACTCATAAAGTCAGACGGTTCAGAAAATCGTTTGTAATGATAGTTTTGAACTCTCTGTGATGACATTTTATGTAGTAGTAACAAAAACGGATTATTCGGGCTCGGGAACGCACTGTGCTCTCGTCTTTGCCTGAGCTCCACCGTCGCCACTTGCTGCCGCCCTTGCCTCCTCTGAGTCAGACGTGTGAGAGAGAGAGAGAGAAGTGCATTTCTAGTGCCAGAGCAGAAGCTACTCACCTTACACAAAGTCCATTTGACCATTTGCTAACTGAAAAGACTGAGTTGACGAATTACCGTGAGAGAGAGAGAAGTATTGTGCCCCTCTTTTGGTACTGGGAATGTATTTCTCTCTCTCTCATGGCCGACTCTGAGAAGGCAAGGGCGAGGGCAACTGCAAGCTGCGACGGTGGAGCTCTAGTGAACATACGAGCACGGTGTGTTCCCAGACCCGAAGAATCCACGCATTGTTGTCAGCGTGAGATGATGGGGATGATGAACACAATCGGAATGTGGTGGTGACGAGTAATGCTGGTGATACGATGATGATGATGATGGAAGATGTTGACGAATAATAGAATAAATTGTATTAGCATCATGTGCACATTCATATAATGAAAGAGAAGGACCAACCTCGAGTGGGCATGTAAGACCTACATTGGTAGACCTCCACATAAGTGGAGAGATCGCCGAGCCGAGAGGAGGGGCTTTTGAGAGGGTGATCGCCGACGGGTGTTCACACAGCTATACCGATATAAGCTATGTGATATGCAAATAAGAATGTAGTGTAGAATTGCATTGCACTGATGAAAAGAAAAGCCATGTTCTATTGTTCTCGAAGATCATATCTCGCCAACTTTCACGTCGTCAAGCTGATAGTTTGACGCTGCTGGTGCAGCTGGGTCATGATCCTGATCAAATTGGTGGCACGATAAATCATCCAACTCCACCATCAACTTCAGACATGTCAACAAGATAAAACAGAAAACAACATTCCTTATATTGTCACATTCCAAAGGTACGCTATGTTTTATTTTTGCTGCTGCATGCAAATGATCCATTTGTACATTCAAAGTATAAATGGGCGATATTTTGGAGTTTTTGGCAGATACAGCATGTTTTCAACCCGTATTTGCAAAAACGACCACCGCGAACGTGTATTTGCAAAAATAGCACCGCTGCCACACAGTCACCGTGCGGCAATGGCTCCCATGCCGCCATGTGGCGCCCGAGCCAGCCCATGCCACGTGTCAATACTTCAACACCCTTTGCCTCATGGTCACCGTGCGGCAACAGGTGAGGTATTGACACATGGCACGGTCACCACTGTGGCATTTGTTTTCTTTTTTTAAATTATTTATGCATAATTTTTGTAGAATTTTTAAAATATAGCAAATGATCTCTAAAAATTATGAATTTTTTAAAATTATTTCATAATTTTTGGAGCCCATTTGCTGTATTTAAAAATTTCTACAAAAATTATGCATAAATGATTTTTTTTTAAAAAAAAGAAAAAAATGCCACAGTGGTGACCGGTGATAGTGCCACATGTCAACACCTCACCCGTTGCCGCACGGTGACCGTGCGGCAACGGTGAGGTGTTGACATGTCTCGGCGGGCTGGCTCGGGCAGCCACGTGGCGCGCGGGAGTCAATGCCGCACGGTCACCGTGCGGCAACGGTGCCATTTTTGCAAATACACGTCCGCAGTGGTCATTTCTGTAAATACGGATTGAAAACGTGTTGTTTCTGTCAAAAATTTGATATTTTGCTTTTACACTATTTACCATGCAGCAACGGTGCCATTTTTGTAAATACACGTTCACAGTGGTCATTTCTGCAAATACGGATTGAAAACGTGATGTATCTACAAAAAATTCGACATTTTGCTTTTACACTATTTAGTACTAAGCGTATTGTTGGCAACTGAGAGCTGGAATTTCCCGGTGCCTCCCTGGCTTACGATCCTCTATGTTGTGTCGAGTGTCGACAATGATAAGATGTATACGGTGCACTTCTTAAGGGTGTGATGCTTGTTTTAAAGTAATTTCTTAGTTATATAGTTCTCACATTTACTCATATTTTGAACTGAGTAGATGAGCTGTCGAGTATAGCTTAAAACTGTAGAATAATTCAGCACATGCAATACTTTCAAGAGCGGAAAGTGCTCTGATTCAAAACAAAGCTTCCACCTATACATTTTGGGCGACCAGCGTCCTCTCTCTTTGGAGCACTTCAATTAGACAGTCATACCATTACTGCAGTCACACGCAGGAAGGCGGTGATGGGGCGAGAAGGCGGTGATGGGGCGATCCTGGTGCTATCGACTATTGATGTGTGAATGTTCCTGATGCCTCTCAAGCCTACAAAGGGGCCCGCCCAAACCTGTATTCCTCTATGGTGTGTCCAGGAAAGATGGATTGTCTTATAGATATACAATATAGCTTTGCTCTATTCAGCAGGTTGAGCCTCACATATATAATGAGAGGTAAAACCAGTTGAAATGTGTAGGGTGAACTTCTCATACCTGTGTGCTGAAGTTATATCTTAGTGATATTGTTCTCACATGCACGCATACACTGTCTCTCTGAAACTGAAATGACAACAGAAATTGTACAATTTCAGACTATACAGTAATTAATTTAGCACATGAAGGGGCTGCAAAGGTGCCATAGTTCACAACATGGCTTTTGTCATTTAGTTCAAGAAAATTGGCTCCCTTTACTTTTGGAGTACTATGGCGGTATGTATGATAGAAATGTATTAATCCCACAATGCATTTGTTGGCTAAGATAGTTGAACCATATATATTATTTAAAGAAATGCAGGAGTTCTGAATGCTAATTGCAGATGATAGTATGGTTTAACAATTGTGCTTCTTAGTTGTAGTTAGCATTACTCATTTTCTATGTCCCTCTTAAAGTTATTAAGACACCACATCGTAATATCACTTCAATAACTTAATACTTTTATCCCCCATGGCAACTCACCATGCTTTCAAAACTGAGCAGTTGCATCTTCCTTGCAATTTGTACCGTAGAAGCTGCTTTGAGCTAGTGCACGTATTTATTAAGCACCTCTTGCACCGGAGATACTCTTTTACTAATTGAATAGGCAACCAACATGTAAAATTTCCCAATGCCTCCACCCTTCTAGTTCTAACAATTAAGTTGACCCGGTTTTGCAAAGTTTCAAATTATGTATATTTTAGTAATATCATTGCAATTAAATTCAATGAGGCACCGGCATGCTCCGGTGCTAACCTGGATTTAACCCCTAATAGTCTAGGCGCGGCGTTGATTAGACCCCAAACACTCCCATTCAAGTGAGGCAAAGTCACCCACTACGTGAAGAACATCGCTGCATACACTGCCATGCCATCTTCCGCTGGCTCCTTCCCCGGTTTCAGAACAACACAACGTCCATGCAACTTCTTCACTGCACTGGCCAGTGAGAGACGTGGCTTTGGCTGCCACTCTCACGCTGTGGTGCGGAGGATTTTCCTTTACGACTCAGCTCTTCATCGGCGGAGCAGGGCCGGTTGCCGCTCCGGGAGTGTTTGTCAGGTGGAAAATTGTGCTGGAGACAGAGCAGGTATCCGTGATGGCCAAGTTGCAGGTCTGTGGAAGGTTGCATTCCAACACATCTATACATTAGAAAGTCGATTTCGCGGTCGATTGGCAATGTTCTCAGTACTTACCGAGTCTGTGCTTGTCGAGGGATGGGACTTCCTGATGCCTTCCATGCCTACGATCCTCCGTTGTGTGATTGAGAATGAGCGATTACCATACAGTAGCACCGCATCCTTTCTTCTCTTCAATGTGCAACTTGATAATGATATATAGAACAAGAGGCAAATAAAAAGTTGCAACATATTAGTTATAATAAGGTGTCATTTATAAGCACGATACTATGCATGTTCTCGCATGTGGTCTTTCTAAAAATGAAAAATAAGATAAATTGTACAATTTGAAACCACACAATAATTTTGAAACATGTAAATTTATATGGTGCTGTTATTCATAACATAGCCTTCAATCTTTTAGATGAAGGAACTTGTGTCCTTCAACTTCTTTGGAGTGCTCAGTTACAGTACATATAGTAACAATATGTTAATTCATACCTACTACATTGGCTGGCTGTGAAATGTTTTTCTTTTTGACGAAGACAGAGAGAGAAAAGTGAACCATACTTTTTAATGTATGCTTCAAGGAAATGAAAAAAAAAATGATGATGATTATAGATGCTAGCCAGTATGCTTACTAATTAATTCACTACCAAAATTCTTGACCTCTACACACACTCTTTTGCCAACTCGTCGTTTAGTCATGTAAAAAAAAACTCATCATTTAGTTGATCCTGAACAGATAGCCGCAATTTGTGCCATTTGATTACGCAGTCATTGCAACACTTGTACAAGTTGCTTTAAGTGCACACACATCCACCAATCGCACATAGCAATGAACAGGCAAAAGCGAGTACTGCTGAATTAAAAAAACCAGGTGCATGTGATTTTTCTCGGTGTGGCTACCACGTCCTAACCGCAATATGTTGATACGAATTTAGAGCGTAAAAAATCGTTTAGCATTGCAGAAATCAAATGAGTTGATCCTTTCAACGGCTCCTGTCAATTGATCATGAGATACATTGCTCCTGCCTCGCTCCGCTGTCTCCTTTTGTCACGAGATGGATCTATGTTAGTATTTTTGCCAATCATGCCTGTGGATAAATTTCCCTACCTTTATGATTTTGATATATACTAATCATGCATGAAAGATTATACATGCTAGCTCATGACCCCAAAGTGCACGTGTCGTTAGTAGTTTTCCTTGGAGTATTCCAGGTATATATCAATCCTCGTGGACATGTGGATTAGTCTATTACCTTGAACAACTATTAAATTAACTACAATTGAAATAAAAGTGATGGAGGTAATTACAACGATTATAATGAAAAGCTATATTACCACTAAAGCAATAATATTTGTAATATTAAAGAGGTTGTGATTCGTATGATGGAGATTAGGGCCTAGGTATTAAGATTACGGAATGTTAGTAAATCTCGGGGATGATAATAAAATGATCTAACAAATCAAAGCAATTGTGATAACCATGTGTTCATGTAGGTGGAGCACCCTATATGCATCTTCCTCAGACAAACATCATATAGAAGAATCAATTGTCCCAGTCTCGTGGCTATGGCAGCACGTCATGCTCATAATTAAGGAATTACTGTGTAGACCAACCGACTTACAACTGGACCAATGCATTAAGTGTCGCGGTTATGCCGTTCTCCCTCAAGTGGATTGCTTCCAAAAGCCGGCCGATCTCTGCCGCTTTCATGCCACTGACTCTACAAGTTAATCTTCCACGCATCATCACCTGGTGTCATCTTTCCTTGCGCTGACCTATGAAGCATCAGGGCCCATCGAGTCCTAGTATCGAGGAAAGGTATGAAGACACTAATAGCAATGATAACACATAAAGTATACATAAAAATTAGATCATCCCCTTGATTACTTAGCGCTACATGGCTACCTTAACCCCTAGCCCTTGGGGAATTACTCACTCATATCCATGGGAACCAAGAACAATAGATGAATAATGAAGAACATTGTAATATTCCGAAAGTATGAGGATCAACTATCGGGATAAAATAATTTAATCGGTAGCGATTAATTTTATTCGGGGGAATGTTTTTCGTCAAATCTTGTTTAGAGAGGGGGGGTTACTGGTTTTTCTCGGCAACCTGGGCTCTGGCCCAGGTGGGCTAGCCGGACCTCCTCAAGGGGGGGGGGAAGCACCATGGGCCTAAAGCCCATGCACCCCCACACCCCCCTAACCCTAGCCGGCCACCTTTTTCCCCTCTCCCTCCCCCCTTGGCCGCCACTTTTTCTCCCCCTCCTCTCTTGGCCGCACCTCCCTGCAGCCCCAAGGTGATCTCCATCCTCCATTGGTGGCAGCCGGCCCTTCCCTCTCTATTGGTGGCAGCATCCTCTCCCTCCTCCCTTGGTACGGCCGGCCAAATCAAGGGAGAGCCCGGAGGCCGTCGACCATTGGTGTTTCGTGCAAGGACCGGTGTCTCGCGCATCTCCTAGGGTAACGAGTACTGGTCCTCATAGATTGATTAGTGGTAGAGATGTTTTGGTTCATTTTTTATTAGATCGTATTGCTGCGTGTAGAAAGTTAAATCTGTCCAGTATGTTGCGCGGTCTGTTTCGTGGTTTTAGAGGTCGAATTTGAGATGTTCATCTCCTGGAGTTTTGTAGGTCTTATTCTTAGCTTTCGGTGGCCGCCAAGATCACCTGATTCCAACTTTCGAGTCAAAAGTTATGATAGATTTAGTATCTGCTGTCCAGAATTCTGACGAGAACTGTCTTTCTAGTTGTCTCCTAAAATATGATTATGTTAGGGGACTATTCAGGTTTTCACTTAACTAGGTTATTGTAGAGCATTTCATAAACTTTTCAGATTGTTAAAGAACGCTCAATTCGGAGTTGTATATTAAAAGTTATGGACGTTTTAATATTGTTGTCTTAACTGTTCGGACAGATTCTGTTCTGCTGTTTCAATTACTGGTTAGTATAATAATTTGGCCGAATTGGGTTATCTCATCAACTAGAATGTTGTAGGTATGGTCTTTGAGTTTATGTAGGATCTGGACTCACCTCGTTTCGAATCCCGGGTCAGTAGCTATGGTCATTATTGTGCAGCTGCCCTGTTGCGATTCCGTGGTGCTACCTGTTTTTCAGATTTGGGTATATGACTATTACTTGGGTGATCAAGATGCTAGTGTAGAATAGTAATTCATGTCGCATACCATGTGGTTCTTATTTCATTTATTGAATTGTTTAGGCAGTGAGGCCACGGGTTTGGGAGCACCATCGTTGCCTGCTAACGCGTCGCAACGCGGAAGGCAAGTACTTTGTTGATTTTAAGTGCTGTGATTGTGAATGTTTACATGATTATGATGTGACATCTTGTGTTACAAGAGATGATGAACTGTCGATGTTCTTTCAGATATGTTGAACCTATGCTAGGAGTTAATATTTTCCATTGTTCAAATTCATATCATGCATCTATAATTCATGTTTTATCCACGGGAGTGGATTGTAAGTCCCACCATTCCAATGTGGGCAGTTTTGGGCATTGTCATGTCCCGTCCACGGGAGTGGATAGAAAGACCCATCAATTCCAGTATGGGCACGTATGACCCATCAATTCCAGTATGGGCAGATTTGGACACCTGTATGAAACGTTCTTCATACGGGACTTGGATCCCCGCACTTTTGTTAAGGTGTGGGCTTAAGTGAACACCGACGGGTGTGTCACTAGCTATACCGGTATAAGCGTGTGTGCAGTCCATCCTTGATTACATTCATTCATGTCATGCATTCCTAAGTTTCCTTTCGATGAATGTTCGCATTCTTTAATGATGATGTCCTGTTCGTATGTGTGTTCTGTCCTTTTTACTGTACTTGCTGAGTCATGGACTCATTCTTGCGTTGTTTGTTTATTTTAGGTAATCCCTGATGTTGGCTCACTTGGGAGGGAGTAGACACGCACTACTCATTCACATCATCCTATTCAAGTTCAAGATTAAATTTAGTTCTATCTTACATTCGTTATTGATGATCTGTAATAAATAACTTAGAAGGTGAAGGAAGGATACCTTCACCGTGTCCTGTTTGTTTTAATTCTGCCATTAGTTGATATACTTATTTCATATTCTTCCGCATTGTGTAGATTGTTAGAATAAATAGGTGGCATCTTGGCTTCCGATTAGCCAGGGTGTTACAGTTGGTATCAGAGCGGGCTTTAGGTCCGTGGTGAATAAGTTAGCAACTTAGGTAGCTGAACTTGCTAAAATTTGTTATTGGTTAATTAACCTAAAACTTGACACATGTGGTGCACAGTAGGAGGATGGTTCAAGCAATGCGTTTAGTTGCCGTTTGTTGCCTTGTTACTCTATGATATGATATGATCTTCTATACCTATGAAATTATTCGTGATTGTTATGAGATGATATTCTTATTCATAGTTGATTATTGGCTATGGGTGATGTTGAGAGGTTGAGGTCGTGTACAGGCTTTGCCAGCTACACCACCGTTAAGTGGTAAAAGAATAGAGTAGTATCTACCCGAATACCATAGTTGGGTGTTGAGGCGAGTTTCTTTAGGAAAGTTATTCTCTTCCTTGATCTTGATTTTGGTCAATTCTGGTAATAGTTGCGGTTGATGAAGTTTTCTTGAGTTAGTGTTTTACATTTCTTCTGATGAGTTTTCATTGAACTTTCTTGGTTCCATAAATCGACTACTTGTTCTCCTGACCGCTGGTCTAATATTGTTTCTTGGGAACGTTGGTTATCGGCAAGATTTATCTTTTCTTGGGAATTATGCTCTTCTTATTGGAAATGTGATTCATTTATTTGCTTGGTATTACGGATCTTTGGAAGTTTTGATTGCAAGTTCTTTATCATGTGAAAGCGTTGGCTTTATGTATTTCTTTTGGATTATTTAGTGTTGAAATTTAATACCTCTTTTTCTGAAGGATTGTGTTAAAGTCCTTAAGTAATGTCTTGTCATGCTTAAGTAAGATGTATTAATTAAATGAATTAATCGTCATGGTATGAGTTATCAGATTTGGGTTATTAGCTTTGTGCAAGCAGTTTATTCTTAACTGGTATCCATGGAGGTGAATTTCTTATTGTGAAATGTCGTTATATTTGGTACATGATGAATTTTAGATAAGAGTATATCCATAACTGTTCAAGAACCTATTGTTGTTAAGAAGTGTGGAAAATGTAGATGTAGCGGGTTGATCTTTACGATCGAGTAATCTGATAAATTTGTTAGATGAGTTGGAATCTAGGCCCTCTTTCGGTTATTCTAACCGCTAGTGACGGTAAAGTTTAGGGTGTTACAATAGGGTGTGTTCGAATGTTGCCTTGATAAATATTCATCTTGAATCTGTCTTCTATTTGGATATTGATGATCTTATTCGAATGATAGCTTTACCTAATTCTTGCGATGCTAAAAATTATTGATACATGTTTAAATGACTAGATGAGCGATGATGTATCGCCTTGTGAAACCTTGTCTTATGTATCCTATATTATCGAAGTTAAATACATTTCATTCTAATTTCTGAACATAATGTAGAATGTTGAATATATCCTCATAACTATTGTTGAGTTTGCAATCAGAGGTAGGATTATGATTGTGTCATGCGTGGCTAGAGAGCATTTAGTGTGTACTATCTTAGCGTCGAGTGTCAGTAAGAGTCAAATGGATGAAATCTAATAAGAGATTTTTTTGTTGGTGTACATTTGTGAGATTGTCATGTTCTAGTATCATCTTATTGAACGAGTTTTGTTTCAATTATGAAGTTTTTGCACTAGGCTTTCCCTAGATCAAGTATATGCAATCTTATTAAGATTTTAGAGACATGATGAGGTAATTCATTGAGTTTCTTTTCAAAAGTTCATGAAGTGATAAGAGGTTATGATAATTCTTGCTAATAGTATATTATTTCGTTTATTAGTGTGATTGTCAGACTGTGGTTGTGATGATAATGTTGAATGATTTATAAGTAAAAGAAATTGATCATCTACATGATATTGTTTTAGTGAAAGTGTTTCGAGTTTTGTGTTTGTTATCTTTTGGACCTCATGAGTTATGTGGTAATTGAGTCTGTTTTGAGCAAAGTGACGTGTTGAAAGATTTTATTGGTTGTTAAGTGGTTCCTGTGATTTGGTCTTAAGAGTTTATCTTGTTTAAACTGGCAAAGTGATGTAGTAATCACAAAAAAAAATCCTTGTTAAAGGGGAGGAGTGAAGTAAAAGTATTTGAGATTTAAGTCACATTTCGCAAATTGCAGTTTATTGGAGTGTGCTTAAACCTTATGCATTTGTTCCATAAGAGTTTACCAATTTTCAAAAGGGCAATACCTTCTTCTCATTGGTGGTTTGGTTTTTGCTTACAGTAGGACTTGAGCCCTCATCTGTTGACTTCCTCTTATGTTTTCCGAGTCCTTTGCCTAAGCGACTTTTTCCTTGGTCATGTGTTTACTTCGGGCAGTAAATGTCTTCTTTTGCCTTTTTTTTGAGGAAGGATCTACCGATTTGTTTCACAGAAGTCTTTCGAAGTGTTTATTAAATGTGGTTGAGAAACCTTGGGTTGTAAGTTATTCGAGGAGCATTGGAGGATGAACTGATTTTGTGTATAATTCTTGAAGAGAATTTTATTTATACAGAATGTTTGCCTTTGAGGCTAAACTGATTGCATTGTTGCAACCATTAGAACCTATGGAGATTTGTGATCCAAGATCCTTTGTTCAATTCGGGTGGAACATTAGAATTTTCGAAAGGATGAGAATCTTGATCAATGTAATAGAGTGTCGCGATTGACTAGCTTGCACGGTTGTGCAGATGAAATATGATAGTGTTGTAATGAGAGTAATCTTAGCGAAGTAATCTGATCGTTAAAGCGATTAATGAGATAGCTGAGATTATTGGATTATTGTCAGAAATGACTTGGATGTAGTAAGTAACTCTCTAAGAGCTTGAATCTTTATAAAGATAATTGGGTCGAGGAAATGTTTTCGTGTTGATGTTAATGCGCGAGTATGTTTGGATTGTGATAATTTTATAGATTTAATCTGCGGTTTCCCCTATCTTCTATATGAGAAGTTTATTGTAGAAGTCTTGGAGTTTAAATTTGGACTTCGCATTTTATGCTAGGACCTTGGGTCGCCTAATGATTGTGTAGAGGAAGTAGATTAAGGGTAGATTCCGAATAGTGGGATAATCATTGATAGAACCCTTTTGATGAAGTATATGAATGTGTGTGCTGAGGATTCCGAGTTGTTTATTCTGAAAAGATTGAGGTGATGTGGTTGTTTGAGAGGACTATTTTGAGATGCATTGGGAGTCATCTGTCAAAGTATTTCCATAGGTACAAAAGTTGGCTAGAGTATGTTTAGTCGAATCAATAGAGTCTCTCCACAAATGTGTGGATGATGTATTTCCGATTAAGCCTAACTTGAGGAGGTTAAATTAAGAGGATTGAGCTCGTGTGGTATGCGCTGAGTTCGAATCCCAAGGTTTGAGATAAATTTTATTCCTAATCGAGAAACTGAGAAAAAGGACGTTTTCTCGGGTAGTGAAGCGTTTTCTTGATTCTCGTTTGATTTGTGTGTTGTTGACCGATGTCTTCCGCAATTTGAGTTGGCGCTGTGTTGACATGTGTGATTCTTTCGGTTCAGAAAGAATAAAAGAAAATTATTATTATTATTATTTGGGCATTCAAGTGATTTCTCTTTTGGATTTTGTGACGTTTATTCGCAAACTGCCACTTGGAAGGTGGAAAGGTTTTTCGTGATGAAATTCTGATTTCTGGGTTTGACTCTTTAGTACCGAGTTGGTAACGCATGGTTGCGATGTGAATCTTTCATTTTCAGATGGGTTTTGTCGGTAAAATAGTTTTCTTAAAGAGAGCTCTGTTGTGTGTTTCTGGTTAAAGGATGTGATCCTTGTTTCAGTGAAGAGTTCAATTGAGAGGAGGAACAAGAGTTCTGTGTTCTATGTGCATGTTGTGTGGTCCGGTATCAATCGGAAGGTTAGCCAAGGTACATTAGGTTGTTTTCGTTAGCTACAGAAATTCAAAAGTTGGCGTATCGCAAGGACCGTCTCGGGTCCATACGCGGTGTATGCAACATTTGGCATGTTTGGTGTCGAGTGAGTACCTGTGAGAACTAGAGTTTGAATATTCGTTAACGTCGTGGACCATCGAGTAGGATCTTACCTTCGATTCTCTTGCGATGAGTGTACCTGGAAATGTGGGGACGAGTGTTAGGATAGACATCGTTCTACGTCTTTGTGTTGTGGTCTCATCAGTCCGAGAGAGAGGTCACTTGGAAGCTAGAGTCTCGCATACGCGAGTAATACCCGGATATGTTCATGTCTGGTACGTGTTAATCGTTGTTAATTTCCAGACGTCGTTTTCTTTCGGGTAGATCGGTGAGCAGATTCGGGGTCGAATCCTGTTAAGGGGGGTAGAATGTAATATTCCGAAAGTGTGAGGATCAACTATCGGGATAAAATAATTTAATCGGTAGCGATTAATTTTATTCGAGAATGTTTTCGTCAAATCTTGTTTAGAGAGGGGTTCTTGGTTTTCTAAGCAACTTTGGCTCTGCCCGGTGGGTCGCGGACCTCCTCAAGGGGAGGCACCATGGGCCTAAAGCCCATGCACCCCTAACCTAGCCGACCACCTTTTCCCCTCTCCCTCCCCCTTGGCGCCACTTTTTCTCCCCTCCTCTCTTGGCGCACCTCCCTGCAGCCCCAAGGTGATCTCCATCCTCCATTGGTGGCGGCCGGCCCTTCCTCTCCATTGGTGGCGACATCCTCTCCTCCTCCCTTGGTACGGCGGCCAAATCAAGGGAGAGCCGAGCCGTCGACCATTAGTGTTTCGTGCAAGGATCGGTGTCTCGCGCATCTCCTAGGGTAACAGTACTGGTCCTCATAGATTGATTAGTGGTAGAGGTGTTTTGGTTCATTTTTGATTAGATCGTATTGCTGCGGTAGAAAGTTAAATCTGTCCAGTATGTTGCGCGGTCTGTTTCGTGGTTTTAAATGTCGAATTTGAGATGTTCATCTCCTGGAGTTTTGTAGGTCTTGTTCTTAGCTTTCGGTGGCCGCCAAGATCACCGATTCCGACTTCGAGTCAAAAGTTATGATAGATTTAGTATCTGCTGTCCAGAATTCGACGAGAACTGCCTTTCTAGTTGTCTCCTAAAATATGATTATGTTAGGGGACGATTCAGGGTTTTCACTTAACTAGGTTATTGTAGAGAATTTCATAACCTTTTCATATTGTTAAAGAATGCTCAATTCGGAGTTGTATATTAAACGTTATGGACGTTTTAATATTGTTGTCTTAACTGTTCGGACAGATTCTGTTCTGCTGTTTCAATTACCGGTTAGTATAATAATTTGGCCGAATTGGGTTATCTCATCAACTAGAATGTTGTAGGTATGGTCGCTGAGTTTATGTAGGATCTGGACTCACCTCGTTTCGAATCCCGGGTCAGTAGCTATGGTCATTATTGTGCGACTGCCCTGTTGCGATTCCGTGGTGCTGCCTGTTTTTCAGATTTTGGTATATGGCTATTACTTGGGTGATCAAGATGGTAGTGTAGAATAGTAATTCATGTCGCGTACCATGTGGTTCTTATTTCGTTTATTGAATTGTTTAGGCAGCGAGGCCACGGGTTTGGGAGCACCATCGTTGCACTAACGCGTGCAACGCGGAAGGCAAATATTTTGTTGATTTTAATTCTTTGTGATTGTGAATGTTTACATGATTATGATGTGACATCTTGTGTTACAAGAGATGATGAATCGTCGATGTTCTTTCGAGATATGTTGAACCTATGCTAGGAGTTAATACTTTCCATTGTTCAAATTCATATCATGCATCTATAATTCATGTTTTATCCACGGGAGTGGATTGTAAGTCCCACCATTCCAATGTGGGCGGTTTGGGCATTGTCATGTCCGTCCACGAGTGGATAGAAAGACCCATCAATTCCAATGGGCAGATTTGGACACCTGTGTGAAACGTTCTTCATACGAGACTTGGATCCCGCACTTTTGTTAAGGTGCGGGCTTAAGTGAACACCGACGGTGTGTCACTAGCTATCTGGTATATAAGCGTGTGTGCATCCATCCTTGATTACATTCATTCATGTCATGCATTCCTAAGTTTCCTTTCGATGTATGCTCGCATTCTTTAATGATGATGTCTGTTCGTATGTGTGTTCTGTCTTTTTCTGTATGCTTGTGAGTCATGGACTCATTCTTGCGTTGTTTGTTTATTTTAGGTAACCCCGATGTTGGCTCACTTGGGAGGGAGTAGACACGCAGTACTCATTCACATCATCCTATTCAAGTTCAAGATTAAATTTAGTTCTATCTTACATTCGTTATTGATGATCTGTAATAAATAACTTAGAAGGTGAAGGAAGGATACCTTCACCTGTCTGTTTGTTTTAATTCTGCCATTAGTTGATATACTTATTTCATATTCTTCCGCATTGTGTAGATTGTTAGAATAAATAGGTGGCATCTTGGCTTCCGATTGGCCAGGGTGTTACAAACATAGTATTAACAATATGAGAATAATAAAGATATATTAATAAAGATGTTGTCGATGTTCTGGTTACACCAATGGATGAATGATTACAAGGACGGATGAATGGAGGATGAACTATGGTGGAAAATATGGTGGTGATGGATGATGTGGTGGCTCTCTCTTCTTGCCTTCTTGTATGTAGATGCAAACTAGTCTCCTTTAAATTGCCGATCCTAGGGTTTGAGCATTATGAAGGGGTTTTAGCCGTCAGGAAGCCAAATACCACCTTGGAGCCTACACGAATCATGATCCACTTAACATCGTGATCAACCTAGAGGGTGATACGGTTGCCTGATATGGTGACTAACGTCCATATCATTAGTCGTTTTCTTCTCTGGAGGGTCGGTTAGTGTTGATCCAAATTGGGTTTCCTTCCTTTTGATGTCTACTTTCCATTTATGTTCCTAAAAGTGCGTGATTCCATTCGGATCCTGCAGATAATGTCAACCAAAACATATCTTGTGCATTTGACAATTACTTAATAAAAATCTAAGCAATTAACGATGAAATCAATGAATTAATGCAATAAACTATAGATAAATGATGTGCCAGCTAAACCCTTTTATGTTGCAGGGACTGGCATGCTAAGTCTAGCCAACATTTGTCGTAGAACCACCATGCCATTTGTTGGAAGTATGGATAATATTTTAATTCTAGATTTTATTATGAGGTAAAGATCACAAATATTTAGAGATGCATAAGCAATGCTGATAGCAGGCAACTCATTGTACTTCTAAACATACACAATAATAGGATTATAATATATTAGTTTGGTCGCATAACCAACTTACAGTTGGGTTTGATGAAAAACAGGAAGTAGCACAGACTCGATGTAAGGCAAAACGTAGATGAAGCAGTAAAATGAGTGGTCACACAGATGCGCTACCTATAAACCTTATTGCTACCCCGTGCAGGTACTCTTTGCGGCAATGGTTCAGATATATCCGCTCACCCTCCTTCCCAGTGCACGCCAAGAAGAAGGGATGGCTTGGTTCGATAGCTGTCAGACCCGGATTTCGTAATCCAGAATCCTCTGTGAAAACACTGTGCTATTCCCTGGATCAGTAGCTAGCACTCACAGATACATCACTGATTCAATTCATACATGGCGTAAAACCATACCATTCATTAATTTAACACAACAGAGTTTACATAGACCGCGTCGGGTCGAGTTTTACAATAGGGCCGAACAGGCCAAATTGATTACATTACAAAGCGGAATTGGCAGGAGCAAAGGGGTGAGCTCATCTCTCCACGAACAAGCGGCCGGAAACCGTGTCGCGCGATATTAACCAAGGCTTGGATAATATTGGCTGCACACAAGTACCGACGGAGTCAACTAGACTGGGGCGAGACTAGAACATCTAAAGACTACACTACGCTTCATCATCTCTCGGACCTCCAACTTCTGGATTCTCGTAGTAGTCGTAATCTCCAGGGTTTCTTGCTTCTGAGGGTTTTGGGGGAGAGAGCGAGAATGAGCACAACTTCCGTGCTCGCGAGCCAATACACAATGCAATAATATACATGCAAGGCTTAATAAGGATGACTCTGGTTCTTTTATTTGCTAAAGCAATATTTTCAAGTATCATAATTATAAATTCCTAGCACTTAGCATTTTAACAAATTGTATTTTATTAAAGAGAGTAATTGTGCAATATTTGATAACAGCAGAGGTTCCCTCTGCCTTATGCTTAATTTAATTGGGGTTACCCTCACATATTAACATCACTGAGTCTGAAAACTCAGGAAAAATCCAACCTAGGACTAGGTGAGCCCTCCACATTTTTCATACCACCCACAAAGATTTTTTAAATAGAACTAACTCAAGTTAAGTTCCCATGTCGGCCTTTGACTGTAGGCACGACTGTTTAAATAGTTTATAACTCTACAGATGTTGTACACTTTACCCACAAGAGATAATCATCTTGATATATACACACGTTTCCGTAGACATGTGAATCAAGGGGAGATCATCACAAGGCCTTTACAATGCATCCCTCAGTATTAATTACACTTCGCTAAGGTTTCGTCTATGAAATGTTACGCTCTGTTTTTAGATACGTTAACCCTTACTCAGACCCCCTCTTGCGCCGTCGAACGACATACACTGTGCACCCCGACACCCTCCGCCACAAAGGCTTACGGCGTCGCGGATCATCTATCTGATGCAACTCGTACTGATGGATACAAATTATTTAGCCAGGTTGTACTTTACAGACTTGTGGTTGCACTTGTTTTACACAGGAGGTCATGACAAAATTAAGTCCTTAGGGCTATCTGGGCGGTTCACTCCACATTCCAATCCACAACACAACAGTCCTTGGGTTACATTAGCACCCACTATCATACCTCTATCTTACCGTCCACCCAGACAGGGTAATAGCAATTTAGGGTTTTGAGGAGTAAAAACCAATTTACCATATTTATCTCAGTCATGGACCACCAATGACTGCCCAACCAATTTTCATGTTTGAAGAGATGATGATTGAAACATTTTAATGTCCCGGTACTTAAGCAAGACTAGCATGTCGCTTAAGTACAACCTATAGCTAGTATTACCATATAGTTACTAGGGTGACAAAGATTAAGGGATTCAAGTTGTCAAGGATGGTATAATAATTAATTAATCATCAAATGGGTATTTAACTACCTTAAGCTTTAAGATATGTTTGACTAAAGAATTAAAGCATGCAATTTGCTATTTTAAAAGAATATAATTTGCATAAAACGTAGGCTCAATATGATCAAAGTATTGACTCGCCTAGGATATAGGCTAGAGGATCTTGATAATCTTGGGCTTGATCAACTTGGGGATCTCCGGCGTCTTCAAATCCTAATCGGACGAACATACCAGAAAAAGGCACATACAAGCAAAAAGAGCAATTAAATACAAATGAACAACAAATAAACCCCAATTTGAACAAAACCTATGCCATTAGCAAGATATTATATTAACAAATTTTTAAAAATTTATTTTATAATTTTTGGAGCTAAAATGAGGGAGATACTAATTTTTAAAGTCTCACTTTTGAATTAAAATAGAAAAAGGAAATTAAAATGAACAAAAAAAGAAAAACGGCGCAGCCCATAGAGAGGATTTGGCCTGGCCCAAGGCCTCAGGCCGAAAGCGCATGTGCGACCCACGAGGCGGCAGTGCGGCCCACGGCGCTGCCCTAAGGGGAGGGGCACGGGCTAGCAGCGAGAGAGGAGAGGGAGATGAGGCGCGGTGTGCGCGATGGGAAGGGGGCTCGGGGCGCGGCGGCGGCGGGCCGGCGGCGGCGGCGCGAGGGAGGTGGGGAGCGGCCGGGCGGCGGCCACGGGGAGAAGGGAAGGGTGGCGCGGGGAGAGGATGGGTCGAGGGCGCGGTGGCGGCGGCAACAGCGGCGGCCGGAGGGAAATGGTGGCGCACGGGGCTCACCAGCGGCAAGGGGAGGACACCGAGCGGCGGCGGCCACGACTTCGAGGAGGTAAGTTTGACCTCCTTCTTCCTCTTCTTTCTTGCTCTTCTTCTTCTTGCTCGGGGAGGAGAGGGGAAATGGGGAGAGGGGAAGGGAGGTGCCGGGGGCTTTATAGCCGGGGAGGAGCGGGAAGCTCGGGAAGGGGGTCGGGCGGCGCACGGCAAGGCGCATGCGGGCGGTGCACGGGTGATGATGGCGCCAGGCGCTCCTCTGCTGCACGAGGCAACTCGTCGGGAGGTAGGTGAGGCGGCGTCAGAGCACGCGAGGGAGAGAAGCTTGGCGGTGGTGTGCACGCTAAAGGAGAGAAGAGGACGGCTCGGGAAGAGGAGGCCAAGAGGAAGAAGACAAGAGGAGGGGAGAGCTGGGCTAAGGGCGGCAGTGATGCAGAGCACGCGAGGTGGGGTCCGGCGAGGTTGACCCGAGGGAGGAGGAAGAAAAGGAGAGGGGGAAAAGGGGTGTTACAATAGCACAACACACTAGCATAGTAGAATAGAAAGGAAGAAGAAATGAAAGTGAATCAATTAGTGTCAGATCTGGACATCTCTGCATCCTTTTAAGGACGAAACAATTAATCTCTAGTAACTACATAATAAAGCACATAATGAACCACTGGTAACTACTAATTGAAAACCTAATTAATGGTAATTAAGCAGTGTTTATCAGCTCCTAACTATACTCTGGTCTATGGCTTCGACCAGTGATCACACTGCTCTTTCGACGACCACATTGGTCTTCGGAGTGATCACACTGGTCTTTGGAGTAACCACATTGATCTTCTGAGTTACCACACTGGTTTTTCGACGACCACAGTGGTCTTTGAACCAGTGACCACACTGGTCTTCCGAGTGACCACATTGGTCTTCCAAATGATGACACTGGTCTTTCGACCACTGGTCTTCCGAATAGTGTAGTTTGAACAGTATCAAAGGAGAGAGAGATGCATGGTTAGCAAAAGAAAGGGCTAGGTTCACGACACGTTAACGGTGGCGCGTCGCAAGTCATAAGTCACGCAATTGCTATGCGAATATACACACGCGCGTGCATATGTTTCTGTGAGTGACTTTAGCTATAGTCCTCCTCATATCACCCCGTGCTATGTGTCACATGTTTCAAGGGTAGCAAGGACTCTACCTTATAAATTGCTTTTCCACCACTTGTCTAGGCACTATAGGACTAAACCATGCATGCTTCGAAATTTAAGGAATGAATGAGTCTTTACACTTATGGGTCCAATTCTAACAACCCCCCACCAATTCCAAGGCAAGCAACAAAAAAGATGATAAGGACTATTGTGCTAAAGTGCTGTCAATATACCAGTCTTTTAGTCTAAAATGCAAATTTGAGTTGATCTTGCACCTAGAATAACAAGATTCATCTTCTCACAACTGATGAATGGACTATGCCTTGAATTCACATATTTTCGTGATTAGATTTCACTTGAAATCTCAATTGATGTTGGACTGTCAAAGAACCACGCTTAAACGGAGTATTATTTGGTCATGCTCCCTTATCTGCTAATGAGTTGTCTAGAGAATGCCCTGCTCTCATGAATTGCGACCTCACAATTAAGCTCAAGTAGGTGTATTCATTTTAGGTATCCCATAGGCTAATACCGTTTTCCCTCATTGGACACTAGAATACATTAAGTCTTTAAGTCATTCTTCCGTACAGCTGAGAGTACTTTGTCTATTAGAACACGGGTACAGATGTTATTAAAATGTACTCCATTGTTACAACATCAACTTGTTATTCCCATTACCTAAGTCACGGGATCTCCGATTAAGAAGGTATGGATTACTATTGAGTTGTAACTCAATGGGCTTCATTCCCATGTCAATAGATGTAACGAAAATCACATTACATGCTAGCCCTTTGTAAAAGGGTTTGCGGACTTTCTCGATGTATATATAATTCACGATGATCACTCCGAAGTTCCTTAGTTTTCGACAAATTTAAGCCTATACTTCACATGTCTAGAGGACTTCATGTTATGCTCAGTACTCGTAACCTTAATCAACACTGTTTGGTTATCACAGTGTATTAGGATTGCTGGTATTGATTTCTCAACTAGTGGCAAGTCTAACAATGGCTCTCTGTTTTTAGTATAAGTTCTACTTCCATGGTTGATCTCATCAATATGGTCATTTACCACGACATCCATGAAACCGCAAAGATGTGCTAATATAAAGACATAACCACTTGTAGCTTTGATCCCATCTGCATCAAAGATCCAATTGGAATCACTATATCCTTCTAATACATATGGATACTCAGTGTAGTGAATATTTATGAGGTTGTACCTCTCAAGTAGCACAACACTCTCTCAAGTGACTCCCAGTAATCATCTCTTGGGTTAGAACCAACTTAATTTACTCACAACAAATGATATGTTAGGTCTTATGGCACCAGCTAGATACATAAGGGACCCAATAATTTGTGAATATCTCAATTGATCTTTACGTAATCCCTAATTCTTTTGAAGCTTAACACTAGCATCATAAGGAGTTGGGGAAATCTTGTAGTTCTCAAAGCCGAATCGACTCAATATTTTCTTAGTATAATGGGATTGGTTCAATGTGATCACATCCTCATTCTTGATCAATTTAATATTCAGTATAACATATGTCTCTCCTAAGTCTTTCATATTAAAGCATCTAGATAAGAAAGGTTTGACTTCGTCAATTACAACAGTGTTCGTCCCAAATATAAGTATGTCATCAACATAAAAACACAAAATCACTCCTTGACCCCACCATAACGATAATATACACACTTATCTGCCTCATTCATAGCAAAACCAGCGGATGTCAAAGTTTTATCAAACTTCTCGTGCCATTACTTAGGTGCTTGCTTTAGGCTATACAAGGATTTGAATAATTTGCACACCTTATTTTCCTGTCTAGAAATCATAAAACCATATGGTTACTCCATATCGATTTCTTCCTCTAACTCTCTATTAAGGAAAGATGTCTTTACATCCATTTGATGGATGTGTAGAATATGAGAAGCAACTAATGCAATGAGCACTATAATGGTGGTTAATCTAGCAACAGGAGAGTAAGTATCAAAATAATTTTCTCTTTCTTTCTAGGTATAACCTTTGGACACAAGTCTTGCCTTGTACTTATCAATTGTACCATCAGGTCTCATTTTCTTTTTAAAGATTCACTTGCATCCAATAGGTTTGCACCCGTTAGGATGATCAGTGGTCTTCCAAGTCCCGTTAGATATGATGGAATCCATCTTGCCATGGACTACCTCTTTCTAATACTTAGCATCAGATAATGCACAAGTCTCTTAAATAGTTTTTAGCATATCATTCACAAGGTATACAATAAGGACTTTGCCAAAGGATTTTTCAACCCTTTGTCGCTTGCTCCTACGAGGAGCCTCTTTGACTAAATTGTTATCATTCTCAAGAATATCACAAGTTAGTGGTATATCATTCATTGGTTCAGAAATGGTGGTAGGTTCAAAATTACTATTATTCATAGTTTGATTATCCTGAGTTCGAGAAGTACTGCCTGCAGTTCTCATAGGATAAATATCCTAAAAAAATGAAGCATCTCTTGACACCATTTTTTTGTTAGCAATAATCTTAGGAGTTTCTGATTTTTCTACTAAAAATCTATAGGCCGTATTGTTATGAGCATATTCCAGTAAAACACAATTGACTTTTTTAGGTCCAATCTTTCTCTTTTTCTGCAATGATACATTAACTTTTGCCAAACACCCCCAAGTTCACAGAAAATTATAACACCCACCAACACGAGCACAGAATGCTACTAAGCTAACAACATAGCGAGTTAAAACCATGACACTTTACTAAATTCAGTAAACCTCCTCTGCTTTAGCTAACTATACCAAGGATTCCAACAATTACAATTATCAAAATTAAACAATCCAACATTCAGCATAATCAATAGGCATTCATGACATACTAAGTGACTAAAGCATAATCACAAATATGCAAATATACTACTCTTCATTTTTACAAATAATCCAACACGAAAACATAATCATAATAAATCCTTTAAGTAGTTTGCTCATTTATTAAGGCATGATCTGAAATTTAATCAACTTTAAAAGGTTCATGGCAGTGTGCGTGTGAACATAAAGCTACTCCCTCCCATACATGTCGTTCTTGGATTGGGTACCTAAAACAATAATAAAGCAAGAGTGAGTCTACAGACTCAGCAAGTACATATAAAAGACATACAATATAAATTGTAACATCAGCATCCACTTCCAAAAGCATATCATTAAATCATTCTATATGCATATGCAATGCTCAAGGATCCTTTCTCTTTATCTCTTTTTGTATTTTATCGGTAATGCAAAGTATGTAACCATCGCTGCATACCCATACCTGTGCTCGCAAGCGCAGGGACCAATTGCCCAATACTCCTCAAGTAAAGGGGATCTCAAGCCCATACTCCACAAGTGTGGGGATCTCAAGCCCATCATATATATGATGAGGACCTCAAAGATATGCATGCTTGGTCACCACATGACCAAGCCTCAACATGATCTCAATATGCACATGCACATTTACTCTATTCATCATCAACATGTCAAAAGCAATAACATCATACATGAATAGAACTTAGTCATACTTTGAGCATTCACCATTATTAGTACACAAATCATGCCAGCAACCATGCATCACTATCATGTATCAAATATACGCAATCATGATTAAGCATTCACAACTAATGTATCAAACATGTACTTGCCTCAACCATGCGAGAACGAAGGACGCTAAGAGGGTGCTGCCCCCGGAACCAATCCCCCACCTGAGGTAAGTCAACAAGAACTCTAAGATAATAATACCGGAATAAAACAAAGCTAGAAGCACTTACGAAAAAACTATTCTCTCTCGCGCAACCCCAAATCCAAAATCCTAAACAGCAGTCTGTCCCCTCGACAGACAGTCATAATCAAAAAATTATATCTTTTAGTAAAGAGATCCAAATGGGATGTTCTTGGACTCTATTTAAATCTTAACAAATCCTCCATCTAAACCTAGTTGGTGAGCCTTTCAGATTCGGTAATTTACTACCCCTACCAAGTGATGAACAAAACAACTAATTCACGTTGGGTTTTGGACGAGAGATATTAAAACCATCATAACTTTCAGAATAATGATCCAAATTTCATGTTCTTTAGATTCTTTGAAAGCCAATATAGTGAGACCTCCCAGAAATTTCTTTAGCTATCCGCTTATACGATTACTAAAACTATCGAATTGTATGGATTTACCAAACAACAACGCCACGAAATTCATAACTTTTGAACCGCTTCGTCCAAATGACATGATCTAGTACTCTCTACGAAAAGGTATCGATGTAAGTACAATTCTCTAGAGACATCCTGAACAGATTCTACCATTAAACTTCTCAAAAATGTCGACCAATCCTATTTGCCCTAAACCGATCTAAAGACCAACATTGCTACCAATCAATTAAACAACTAATCGGAAGGGTATCGGGTCTTACACTTGAAAAGCCGCTGCTGAACGCGATGAACACCCACCCGAGGCCATGATCCCTCCCTTTCCCTCTCCTCTTCTTCTACCTCTTCCTCTTCCTCTCTTCCTTCCCCTCCTTCTCCTTCCCAATGGCGGTGGGAGAGGATGGCGCACGCGAATCTTGTAACCCTAGGGTTGCCCTCTCCTTCTTATGTGGTGGCTTCCCTTCCCCTAGGGCCTAAATGCTGTGGACCGGAAGCCCACAACCTAAGTTGTCTAAATTATACATAAACCCCCCTCTAATCTCCTATTAAAACCATTTTCTAATTGGTCCTTCTCCCTAATTTAATTATTCTCTCTCGAATAATCATTTGAATAATTTTGGATATTACAAATTAACATCGGGTTTTCTCCCCTTACATCCCTCATATAGAGTAATCTCACACCTTTTAGTGATTACTCTATTTAGGACGAAAGTTGCTATCAATATAGCTTCCCCACCACATCTTAGGCATACTGACACTCTCCAACATAGCATTCACCAAATCTATTAGTGTCCTGTTTTTCCTCTCAGCTACCCCGTTTGATTGGGGTAATTATGATGGTGTAATTTTATAGACTATTTCATGTTCAAAACAGAATTGGGATAATTCATGAGAGATATACTCTCCTCCACGATCAGATCTTAGTCTTTTAATTTTCTTTTATAGTTGGTTCTCAACCTTGGCCTTATAAATTTTAAAGTAATTTAAATATTCATCTTTTGTTTTAGTAGATACACATAACAATACCACGATGCATTATCAATAAGAGTTAGAAAATATCTCACTACTACGAAAACGTTATCACGCAGACGATTCGAACCGTCATCCTGAGGCGGTTCGGCTGCTTGTGTTTTTTATGCGTCTGTGATAAGCGTGGTTATCACGAATGGTTAAAAAATCGTGATAAGTAACAACACATACGGTTCTAATGAACAACAAATGCCTTAATATCCACATATCACCACGGCGATATTTATGAACCGTCTGCCAATATCCATATATCACGAGCGGTTAGTAAATATAGCGTCTGTGATATATAGATATCATAGACGGTCATAATTAACAATGCGAAATATCATGCATCACAAGCGGTGATAGTTGAGACCGTCTGCGCGATATCCATATATCACGACGGCGATATTTACGAGCGATGCAGTGATATCCATCTATCACGGGCGGCAATAGTTATGAACCGTCGTGATAGCTCTTCAACATAACTAATTTAATTTTGATTTTGCTAGCCTCGGAATTGCTAGCCATGCCCTCTAAAACAAGTGGCGAAAATAGATACATTACGGATGAATCAATCATTGACACTCAAAGTGATCATTTAACTCAAAATCAATTACACGCGAATATGTATCAAATATTGGCTAGCCTCGGGAGTTACAATTGAATTACAACTATTCAAAGTGAATTACATTAATGAATCATTCAAGGTCGTTCGTGATTGTTGGAGTAGTGAAACTCTCCGTTGGTGCTAATGATATCCGTCATGATGAAGGTGCGAGCTTCCTCGAACATCAGAGATCTCTCTCAGAACAAGTGAATCTAAATCTATATTGAAGATCGTAGCTAGCAAGAGTGAAGTAGTAAGCATATATATTTAAATTTATAATTAGAAAATAATTATTGCTAGATTGACCAACCTCGGGATCCTCCAACTTAGCACTCATGAGAATGCATATGATGGCAAGCGTGAATGCACATTCTTACGCTTTTTGTGACACTACAAAAATAGAATTACATATATAGGTATAGTCATTTCAGAGCGCATTATTACAGTATGATAGAATTATTGTGTTGTATGCACGTGCAGAAATCGCGTCCGTGATTAAATGTGGCGTTGTTCCTTGTATAGCCCTCTCGGCAATATAGGAGATGAGCACGACCTACATGTTTCCAAAAGTTAACCTCGGCCATTTCAAGCGAAGGAAGACTACAATAGAGTTATGTATAGAGAAATAAGCACACTGTCAGGTACTCCTCGCATAGGGTGAAGTCGTGGCTTTTTCATTAGGGAATCAAGGCATAGTACACAGTTCCTCTTTGGTATAATGACTAAAAGGACCAGTGGTGCCAACTCATGTATGTCGCTTGAGTCATTAAACCTAAGTTCATCTTGTGTATAAAGTACAAATGAAATTTGTATAGCAAGTAAATGACACTTACTTACTAGTTTGTAGGGCACCATTATGTAGTCCTTGTCGTTTGAGCAAGCAATCTGTCCTTATATATTTCGGCGCGTAGGATAAATGCACCAGATGGTTTGCTCGGAGACCACGTGTGAGTCGAAACCACCAGTTCTTTCAATCGCCGGGCATTTTTAATCATGTATTTATACATAAGCAATGAGTTGTTATATTGGTTATTATGTGAATGTAGAACTTGATTGTACACACTTACGTGTCGGCATCGTGAAGTGAGGCATCGAGGGCTTTGAGGTTGAATAGGTCGAATAAGTCTCTGAAGCCCACGGCGAAAGTAAATCGTGGAGAAATAGTCCTCCGTGTATCGGCGATGATTCCATCA
>JAYEVH010000276.1:0-47378 GCA_036346255.1 Ampelocalamus luodianensis | reverse complement strand
CTAACTCTTGAAAGACCTTGCCAGCGTGTCCATAACCTAGGACGAGGCTATTCGAATAGTTTTAACCACAGGGGTGTACCAATGTACCCACACTTGGACCAGCCTTTAAGCCACAAAGCACAATTAGGTATGCCGGCAAGGCTAAGTCCTACGAGACGCTTTCCAATATTGTGTATTAACTACGAGCCAGCCGTATGGATAGAAACCCATACGCTTACATTGCCACGAAAGACAACCACCCGTTCACGGGGAGCCTTCGGACTCTGGCTCCCAACACCATCCCTCCTGCGACTCCCTGCGACCGAAGCAGTACACTCCAAAGTACTAAGTCAAGAGGTCCCATACCCTCTAGTGTGGTTAGCACGCTAAAATGCTTAGTTTAGTGTAACAAGATGTTCGGTCCTTGTTGACTCGGGCACCATTCCAGTCACACCTAAAATCACACCATCTTACCATTGTGCCTAAGTCTAAATCATTTTGTTTTCAGTTTTAGTTTTCATAAGTAGACATGGTACAAGGTGGAAATCATAATCATAATAAGTTTTATGTGATCAAGGTTATCGACAAGTCGATAACCGCCCATTTCTACCGAAGCTAAGCATGGCTAAGCAATTAATTCGCAAACCACTAAGTGACAAGAGCTCATCCACGAACTCTAAATCACAGCAATAACCTAGGCTCATGGTAGTAGAGAATAATCAGTTGTCTAAGGAAATGCATCTACTAGGCCAACTATCGATAATCGTTAAAACAAGATAGCAATGCGTACATAGAAGTTGTAAACAACATAAATACTTAAAATACTAGGATTAACATGATCAAACTGCTTGCCTTGCTGGATTTGTTCTTGCTGCAGAGGGGAGTGCTCAGGTTCAAAGTTTTCTTGAACCCTAACGCTAAAGGCGATAAAAACCGATAAGAACGAAGAACACCAAAAGGAACTCAACAGCAAAGAACATCCAAATCCAATGAAATTTCTACAGAAGCTAGAGGTTGATTTTAGACAATTTTAGAAACAAGAATCACTTCATTTGGACTTAGTATGAAAAAGTTATGGCTAATCTAAGTTCTCTCAGCCTGAAAAATTCATAATTAAATTAATTTCGGTTACTGTTCATGGTGAAAATTTCCAGAATGATCTAAGGTCTGAAATTTTTATGGTAGGTAGATAATAGTATCCTAACATCAGCAAAACTGAGTTTGCACAAATTGGAGTTCTAATGAATTAGTTATGATTTTTCTAAGCTCTAAATCTAGCATATATCATTTTTCAGGAACATGAATAAAGACAAAGCCTAGTCCACATTAAAGCATGTCTATAGACAAATTTTACCAGGTTGAGTTTGCTCAGTTTGCAACTACAGAGAGGAAGTTATGTATTTTACAAATTTTTCATGAATTTCTAGACATCATTTTTCACTAAACAAGATCATGTAGTTAAATCATTTTCTGCTATATGACAGGCCTAATTTCATTCTCAGTTAAATTTCATACTATAACAAAGCTACCAGAATGGAATCATTCAAAAGGAATTAAAATGACAAAGTTATGCACTTTTGAAGTTTGAAACAATAAAAGACTAAGCAAATTTGAGCTCTCGGAGGTCCAAACGAATCGAAGGAAAAGAGAGGTCGGGCCGTTAGATCAAGATCCACGCTACGAGCCTCGGCTAATAACGCACACAAGACCTCCTCCCAAGATCGGGGAGGTCTGGACCGTTGAGATCTGATCCAACGGTCACGACCAGTGCATGCCCAGCGCACGCAAAGGAGGTCCTCGCGCCTAACGGAGGTCGTGACCGTCAGATCAAGATCTGGCGGTCCCGAGCACTAGGGGAGGTCCTACGGGTAGACCTACAGAGAGAGGTCTGGACGGCTAAGAACTCACGAGGAGGTCTTCAACGGTCTAGATCCCCAGAGGGAGGTCTTGGGCGATCAAGATCAAACGAGGGAGGTCCTGATCGGCTGGGATTCAACCGAGGAGGTCTTGGACGGCCAAGATCTACTCGGGGAGGTCCTAAGTGACAGGGTTTTAACGGAAGGAGATCTGGACGGCTCAGATAAGGCCTAGGGAGGTCCTGAACGGTCCAGATCGAGGCGGAGGGAGGTCTGAGCGCTAAGGATTTTACAAAATGAGATCTAACGCTCAGATCTAAACCGGGGAGGTCGTGAACAATGTGATTGAGCCTAAGAGGTTCGGCGGGGTTTCTTTGTAAAAGGCCAGGTGGCTTTTTACAAAGAGGACCAGGGTGTCTTTGCAAAATGACCAGGGAGGTCTTTTGCAAAGAGGACCTCTGGAGGTCCAGGTGGTTTTGGCAAATGACCCGAGGAGGTCCTTTGCGCAGAGTGGTCCTAGCGGCTAGGATTTAACCGGGGTGGTCCTAGAGCGGCTAGGATCGACTCAAGGGGAGGTCCAAGCGCGCAAGATTTTACACAGAGCCAGATCTAACGGCTAAGAGCTAATCCCAGGAGTTTTTTTGAAGGCCGAGATAGAACTAGGGAGGTCCTGGGGCTTAGAAATTTACGCGGAAACCCATCTACGGTACAGATCTAACCGAGGGTGGTCTTAACGGCTGAGATTAAACTAGGGGGAGGTCCAGAGGCTTAAGCTTTTTGGAAAGGAGCCAAATGCTTGGATCTAAACTGGGGTGGTCGTGGACGGCCACGATAACCCGAGGAGGTCTGGGGACTTGTTAAAAATCCGACAAAGTACAGAGCACCGCGCTGGGATCACCGGCACGTCGCCGACGACCAAGACCACGGCGGCGGGGACCAAGGCCACCAAAAGGAAGCTAATACTATTGTGAACCTATCGGAGGTATTCTCGACGGGCGAGTCAGCTTAAACGTCATGGCGCCGAGAGGAGCGGAGAGGTTTTGGCAAAATCGAAAACAAAAAAGCTCCACCCGAGCTACTCTAGCGAGTCCTTAAGCTCTCTGGAACAAACGGACTTACAGAGCACCGAGGAGGTCTAACGGAGGTCGCGGAGGGGTCGTGGCGGAGACCGACGCGGAGAGGAAGAAGACGATGCCAAAACGGTGCTAGGAGTCGCGAGATAAAAGAATGATGAGGGTAGGATCGCGATGGTCCAAAGGTGGATCGGACCAAGGGATATGGACGAGACACTCACCGAGTTGGAGACGATGAGATCCCTTTGCGCCAAGATTCCAAACTTGAAATTAAGGAGTTCTGTGAAGGGAAACCAAAATCAAGTTAGGAAATCGATCGGAGGCACGAGGACTCAAGGGATAGGAAAATATTCGGACTAGAACCACTTTGGAGCACCCAATCACCGGGAGCTCACAAGGCATCAATGGCGGAAAGAGTGCTCGTGTGGTTGGACTCAACCACAAGACAACGAGCCGGGTGATCGGGAGTGGAAGGGAAAATCGAGGAGGGACACGGGCTTTTGAAACTAACGAGCGCAACACAAAAGAAGGGGGCCCCACGATGAGCTACTGGCGCTCTCGGCAAGCTAAAACTAGGGCCAATGAAGTAGGGCAACGCGAGCACGGCTTTGCCAAAGTGCCGCCACGCAATCGCCGACAACACGCGAGGGCGGATGTGATGGCGCCATACCAAGATGGTCGCGTGCGCGCGAGGAAGAAGACAGAGAGGAGGAAGAAGAAGAAACGAGGCGATCGCGGCGTTTAAGATTCGCCGACGGTCGAGATCATCCCACGTCTTACGAGTCTCAAAATAACTAGAGGAACTCGTGGCGTTGATTTCAATCCAGCAAATCGGGCGATGATAGCAATTGGAGGTCCGAACGTTCACGCGAGCGAGGATCGCGCGATTGGAATCAAAGGTTGAGGTTGATCGAGCGCTTTAAAAAGGGCTCAGTGCGGTTAGATGATCGAGCCGAGCCGAGAGGCCCGAGCCCGAGTCGACTCAACCCAAGTCCGCTCGAACCCGAGTTTGGATTTTTGGGTTTTCATTTGAGCTGGACTTTGGGGATTTATTTGGGATAGCAAAACGACTCCAAAATTTCTGAAATTTTTACAGGAGCTTGCTACCAGGGATATTAGCCTTGTGTAAAATTTTTAGGGTTTTGGTGCTATAAATCTTCCTCCAAAATTTTAAAATGTGCTTTAGGCCAAGGTTTGACCAAGATTTAAATTGGGTTGACTTGCCTCCAATCTCATTCAAACAATTTCCAAAAATTGTGTAATTTTTCAGAGGGGTCACAAACCATCCCAAGGGCTCAGGAAAAATATTTCCAGGAGATTATCACAAGATGGAACAAGAATGACTAAGAAGAATAAGATGTGGGTCGAAATGACTTGTGATCTTTGTATTCCCATAACCTCTTTGCAACAATTGTCCAAAGCATGCAGGAAATACAAGATGTAAGAAAAGTTTTAATTTCCCCCTCATTTTCTTACAGTTGAAACACAAGCCCAAAATTGGGATGTTACATGACATCCCCATGCCCTACATTGTTTTCGCACGGCGGGAGGTTGAAGATGACCAGAGAAAAAGCTCGGGCGAATAAGGACCCTTGGATTTTAATCGGACGGCTGACAACGTGCCACGCCTCCGGGATTTGAAAATAAAGGAATAGATCGGGAGCCCTTGGATTAGAAACGAACGGCTCAGATTCAAACAAAACAACCGGAAGGTCCGAATATCTCGGAGAACCTGGTCGGTTGGATGGGGATCCAACGGTTCAAAAGGGATAAAGCATCCGCACGGTCCGAATGCTCACACGAACATGGGCCGTGCCATCATATATCCAGTGGCAATAGGCCCATTGTCTCTATCGGCAGGAATTATTCTGAAAAAAGCAATAAAAATATTAACACCGTGAAGGCATAAAACTGAAATCAAATGGCTCAAAAGCCCGCGGCAGGTGCGATTTAAAAAAAAAACACCTTATTCTGAAAAAAAGCAATAAAAATATTAACACTATGAAGGTATAAGGCTGAAATCAAATGGCTACAGGTGCGCCACAGCTTATGTGCGATTTAAAAAAAAACACCTTTCAAGATGTGAATTCTAAAAAACAAAAAAAACACGTCTCACAGCTTAGGTGCGATTTAAAAAAACACCTTTCAAGATTTGAATTCAAAAAACAAAAAAAAACACGTCTCAACAGGATTTGAACGCAAAACCACCCATAGAACACCTCTCTACCATTAGACTACACATACATTCATTAGAATACGTAGGACATTAATTTTGTTATCATTTCGTAACCTTGTTTTGAAAATCATTGAGCACAAGGTTTGTAGCCCCTAAATGATATCAAATGACAAAGTTTTAAGTCTTATGAAGCCTGAGAAAGCTGGCTTCTCTTAATCGGGCTCTAGTCACTACTACAGAATTGACTTTCATTGTCGTCCAATCACAACTAGTTTCTTAAAAGGAAAAAGTCTACATAACCCCCTCAACTATCTAGGGTCGACTACTTCACCCCCAAACTATAAAACCAGATGTTTTGTCCCTTAAACTTTCTAAAACCGTTCAAATAACCCCCCAAACGGTTTTAGAGAGTGGTTTTTACCACCATGGCTGCTGACATGGACGACGACGTGGCGATGGCCCACATGTCAGCCACCCCTCTCTCTTCTCCCCTCTGCTCCATGCCATTACAGGCACAAAGACGCCGAGAGCAGCTATTAACGGCCGGGCATCTCTGCACTGCCTCCTCGCCCCTCCGCCTCATGCGCCTCGTGCCCACGCTGCGCTCGCGGCTCGCCGGTGCAGAGCCACGGGCTACAATGTAAGTATGGGCACAAAAAATCGAGAACCGAAAACCAAACCGAAATAACCGAAACCGAAAATTTCGGTTCTTAGGCTCGGTTAACCGAAATAACCAAAATTCACACACATTCCCAATAAACTTTACAATTTAGGCCTAATACCATCTTAACCTTAGATATAAAAGTTGGATGACACCCTTTCATAGCCTCACACCATCGTATTATTTTGAATCTTGGCATCATGCCTTTTTAAAATATTTTTCCCTATTTTTTCTAATTATTTTTTGTGCTTTGTGTAAATTTCGGTTAGTTCGGTCGGAACCGAAACCGAATTTGCTCGGTTCCAGGTTTTGCAAAGAACCGATCGGTTCTGATTTTAGAGAACCGAATTTGTGTCAAGAACCGAGGCAATCAACAGATCGGTTTCGATTAACCGAACGCCTAGCCTGACTACAAAGGGTGGGGATCAGGACGGGGTTGGTTGGCCAGTGGCCTCCTCATGCTGGCGGTGCGACACCGATGGGTGCGCGTGTACACCCACACCCTGGAGCCACACCCCATCGCCGCATTCTGCCGAGCCTTGCCCACGCCGCACCGCCCGTCGTGCCCACGTGAGTTGAACACGCCCGCGCGCTCGCCAAAGCCCCACCATCACGGGCCACGACGCGTCACTTTGAGCCACAATCGCGATGGCGAGGTCGCTACCAATGGAGCTCGCTCAAAAAATTATGCAACTTTATTGTTGACAACTTTATATTTAAAATTATTTATCCAAGGAAAATTATGACCAAACTTTCTCACATTTAAAATTATTTAATTACATATATGACTATTAACCATATTTTAATTTTGATTGACTCGCTTCATAAAAAGTATGGATTTAATTTAATTTGATTTAATTTTTTAGGCGCGACTAAATGCATGTCACCATTCTTTCCCTCCATTTTATTTATTTTGCTCCCGCCATTCTTTCCCTCCATTTTTCATTTCGTACCTTTTCCCCCGCACGTTTAATATGGTTTATCTCACAGCCGACGCTAATATTGGGGAAGCCTAATAGTGGCCCCACTCTTCATAGAGACAAGTTAGAGAGGACCGTGTGTAAACAGCATGCAAACCGCCCCCTGATTGTGGATCTGCCGATCATTTCTCCCAGCTGAATCTCCTTTTCTATTTCTTTTCCATCGTGTTGGACCGAAAAGGCGACTAGAGGGGGGGGGGTGAATAGGAGCACGAACTCTTTTTCTCCCAAATTGAATTCAATACGAATCTCACTCCAATAGCTATGAAAGCTATGAAGATCAATCAATCATGCATGTGGAAGACTTGTATTGAATCAACTCAAAACCCCAAAGTAAAATCAACACAAAAGCAAAACACGAAGACACCTGGCGGTCGACCTCTCACGGGCGGTCGGCCAGGTCACCGGGCGATCGATCCGATCCCGCCGTCGACCGATCCCATGCCGTCGACCGTTCCTCGAGCGGTCGGACCGATTTCACGGAGGTCGACCCTCGTTCGATGAACGATAAAAACAGCGGACAAACCGAAACGCAAATTGATCAAACTTTTGATTCGTGCGTCCAAACTTCGTGAAACTTGACACACAACTTCCTAAGGATGTCAGGAACCTATTCCAAGCAACAATTGTGATAATTCTTGCTCAGGTTCAGACCTTTTACCGTTTGGCGAAGTTAGGTCAAAACCGAGTGAAAACGAAAATATGATCTTAAGACTTGCACGTGGGTGATTGATGATCTTGATGATCCTAGATGTATTCTCACACGTCACAGCAAGCTAAATCACGTTAAGAAACTAAGCAATAACTCATGGATCAAACAAAGACTCAATTCATCAAAAGAGAAAGAAAGCACATGAACTCACTTTTGAAGAAACTTTCTTTGGATTGATTTGATGCAGTTCTGACCACTCCATCAATGGATGGCAAAGACTCAATACATGAGCACGAAATCAAATCCAACTCTCAAGAACCCTAACCTCCGCTCCTCCTCTCCTAAGCAAATTAGGGTTTCAAAAACAATGAAAGGGTCGACGGGTGTGCTGCCACCTCCCTCCTCTATTTATAGTGGAGGCTTAGGGTTTCTAATAGAGTCTCCCTAATGGGCTCCCGTTAAGGCCCAAAACAAACGGGTGACACACGCACGCATTTTAAAGCGCCGTGTTCATGTTGTGCGAAGCACTCGCTTGCGCCACGTGTAGGTTGATCCAACGGCTCTCATCATGTCGGCAAGTCTCTCCCATCCGGCTCCCACCGAAACCACCATGGCACTTGCACCGACCCCCGTGCCGCTTGATTCAACCAGTCGCACCGCGCGGATTCGGTCACCTTTGTCCATCTTGCACCATACTTGAGTCAATGACTTCACCCGCATCGTCGATCGTTTTGAACCTCGCTCTCCAAGCCTAGTCCGATCATCCTCGCCGTTGACCGTCGTTGACCACCAAGCAACTTTGCACAACAATAGACAAGCAAATCGAATTCGGAACAAGTTCTTCACAACTTGACCCACGTTAGTCAAAACATGCATCATGCAACACATATGCTATGAAATCCACGAACTTGACCTAACAAGCAACCATCGTCGCCACCACAAGCGACGACTTAAAAATGGCCGGTCGAGACCGCGACCTTGGCGGTCGACCGCCACCGATCGGCCCGATCGCCAATGTAAGGCGGTCGACCGCCACAAAGGACTTAGCGAAATTTCAACGCTGAAATCCGCAACCTCTCGGAAATTTAAAGCGAATAGAACTTTTGACCGAAGCTCCAAAATTATGAGACCAAGTGCGATAGAATCTCTCACTTGCCTACACCTCTATTTTTGGCCCACCTCAAACTCCAAGGTCACTCAACTTGCCGTCCGACCGCTCAACAGACGCCGGTCGGACCGCTACCAATCGGTCGGACCGCCGACGGCGGTCGGACGCCCGGCACAATTCACCGAGGCATGGGCGGTCGACCGCCACGGGGCGATCGACCGCTGAGACTGACAGAACGAACTTTGCGAAACTCGTGTTTCAGAAACCTTCAACGTCATTGCCAATTGACACATCATCCTAAGATCATGAGCATATCCCCATGATATCCACAATCTCCCTTGATGATCACATTGGCAATTCCCAACAAATGCAAGTTTTGAAGTTTGAAAAGTAAAACTCAACGTTTTTCAAGAAAGGCACAACTTGGTCCATATGCAAGAGAAAGCAATGAAAATGACCAAGTGGCTTGAATAGCATCGGCAAGTGAGATAAGGCAAAAGAAAGCAAGAAAGCTTCAATTTCCAAAGAAGAGTCAAAAATCTCACTTAAGGTCCATATGAAAGAACAATTGTTCAAAATGACCTTTGATCATGGTGAGGCTCAAGAATTGCAATTCAAGTTCGAAAGAGCAATAAGACCATAAGAATGCAAATAAGAAACTCCCTCACTATGATCCTCAAATTTGAAAATTTCAAATTCTCAATTTTCTCCCTCTTTGTAATACTTTTAAATCCTCTCCTTTACACATTTTGAAATATCTTCTCCCCTTTGACAATGGAGTCATCAAGGAAACACGCCTTCCTCTCGTTCGGAGATAACAAATGCAGAATGAGGAAAAAGCATAAGAAGGAGCATGCATGAAATGCAATGGGTGGCTTCATATTTTTGTATTTTTCAATTTTGGATTACAAGAAGCTTTGGAGATTACCCAAAAGAACAAGCTAGCATCTCAAATTTTGCATAAACACCATATCAGCCTGAATGCGCTAGCAAGATCATGATAAGACATATATAACAAAGCTAAAGCAAGAAGGCTCAATATAAAGCAATGAATTTTAGCATTTTAAGCAAAGTTTCAAATCTAGCAAGTTCATCAACAGAGATCCTAAAATGAAACTGGCCATGTCAAAATGTCAATGTGAGACAAAGAAGCTAACAGAGACCACATTAAGAGACAAACAAATCCTAAATTGAATTATTTTGCTCAAATTGTCTCAACCGCCCATTTTCAACAGATTTTCATTTGCAAAGGAATATTGAAGTTGATGAAAGGTATATCTTAGTGAAGAAGATCTGGACTAGGAGCCATCCACAAACTCTTCCTAAGCTTCTACCCATTTGAAAATTCATTTTCTTATCCACGTGCTAGATCTCAAGCCTTGCCATGACCATCTTAAGCACAAAAGCTTAAAAGAATGATCTAGGTCATCCAAAACTCCCCCGAGTTCATGCCTAGTGCTATGGCAAGCCGTCTCATGAGAAAGAATTGGTGAGATCGGTTTTTCGCACAAAGAGACCTCCTTTTTTTGTTCACAAGAGCGATTTAGATTCTCAAAAGAACAAGAAGCTCAAGTAATGATCAATACTAGATTCAAGAGCTAACACCGCAATTTTGACAGGCCAATGTCATAAAAGGAGCACTAATTGCGCAACTAGCTAAAACATCCACAAATTGCGTTTTAGTTCAAGTTGTCTTAAAGTTCTAGCTCATTCAAAGAAAGACTTAGCTACACATGTGAAAGCATGATAATTCTAGCAAGTCAAGGAACTAGACATGGCATTGAGCGAAATTGAAATACTAAAAGCTCAAACAGGTAATAAGCAAAGCTTCATCAATTTTAAAAGACAAGCAGAAAAAGCTTATATAACAATGCATCTTTTGGTTTTCATATGAATGCAGATGAAACAATGAAATGCACACAAACTAAAAGATCAAAAGAACAAAAGAAGATCAAGAAAAGATCAAATGAACAAGGTAAAAGCAGAAAGATCAAACTCCCCTCAAACCAAACCGTAGGGATAAATTACCCCTAACTCACTTCTCAAGGTGGCAAACCTAGTTGGATCTAAAGGCTTGGTGAGGATATCACCAAGCGAGCCTCGGACTCCACGAAATGTAGCACAATATCACCCTTCTCGACATGATCTCTAAGAAAGTGATAGCGAATGTCTATGTGCTTGGTCCTAGAGTGTTGCACGTGTTTTTAGCAATGTTAATCGCGAAGTGTTATCACGAGAAAGAGGAACACTATCAAAAGCCAACCCAAAATCCTTAAGAGTGGACACCATCCACAAAATCGACTACAACAACTAGCAAAGGCTACATATTCACTTCAAAGATGGATTGTGCAATGTAAGTTGCTTCCTAGAAGACCAAGAGACAAGAGAAGTGCCTAGGAAGTGACAAGTGCACGAGGTACTCTTCCTATCTAGCCGACGACCGCAAAATCGAATCAAAAACCCCGAATGGACAAGGACGACGGCGGGAATACCAAATGCCATCTTGGAGGGTAGAGTGTAAATACCAAGATGCGTTTAACACCGGCGATGGGAAGTCCTCGGAGGCGCTGAAACCTCGCATGCAGGCGGCACCGAGAAGTGGATGTCGGTCTTGAGGCCGTCAGTGCAGAAGGAGCCAATCATCTTTGCGGTACTCGCGTTGATCCATGGCTTCTCCTTCCTCATCCGGATCCAAAGCGATCGAAGTCGCCATGGGAGTGGCGATCGAAACTTGCGATCACCATCTCGAGCGCTTGAGCGGATCCTTGGTGTGCCGTCGATGGATGAATATCCCTTCCTTGCATTGCTTGATTTGAAGCCCAGAAAGTAGTTGAGTTCTCCCATCATACTCATCTCAAATTCCCTGGACATGGTCTCAGAAAAGTTGGAAACAAGAGCATGAGAAGAACCACCAAAGATAATATCATCTACATAAATCTGAGCAAGCAGAAGTCATTGCCACGCCTAAGGATGAACAGGGTCTTGTCTACCTTACCCATCTCAAAATCATTCTTAGCGAAAGGTCTTAAGTCTATCATACCAGGCTCTAGGGGCTTGCTTAAGACCATACAAGGCTTTGGATAGCTTGAAAACATGATGTGGATGCTTGGGATTCTCAAAGCCTGGGGGTTGTCTAACATACACTTCCTCCTCTATAAAACCATTCAAAAAGGCACTCTTAACATCCATCGATATAATCTAAAGCCCTTAGAAGCACAAATGCAAGCGAGAATGCGAATGGCTTCCAATCTAGCAACAGAGCAAATGTCTCATCAAAGTCTAACCCTCAACTTGGCTAAAACCCCGAGCTACCAATCTAGCCTTGTTTCTAACCACAGAACCATCCTCATTTTGTTTATTTTTGAACACCCAACGGGTTCCTATCACATTATGACCACTAGGAGGTTTTACTAGATTCGGACCTTATTCCTCTCAAAATTCTCTAACTCCTCATGCATGGCATTAACCCAACTAGAATCGGATAACGCATGTGATATATCGCGGGTTCAAAGAAGCAACAAATGCGAGAATGAGAGTAGAGACTTGGATCGTGATACCCGGGCGAGTGACTCGCTCATTAAGATTACCAATCATCCGATCCGGAGGATGATGCCTCGAATATGAAGTGGAGCGCCGGGAGACAATATCTCCTCAACCTCCGCAGTGCTGGCGATGAAGAAGATGCGGAGAGCCTCAATTGGAGGTGAAGCGATGTGCGAGTTTCGGAACTTGGGCAGAGCCTCGAAGCGGCAGTGGAGGACAAATATCGACCGTCATCATCTTCCTCCACAAAAATGCTTTGTCACCTGTATCACCGAAATGTCTGGATCTAGCTCGTGGCTAGTCTCATCAAAGTGACATTGCATGTCTCTGGACAATGTTAGTTTCAACATTAAAACCCGAAAACCCTCGAATGTGCAGATAACCCTAAATAAACCATCAAAAGTCCTTGATTCAAATTTATCTAGGTTTCCTGTCTTGAGAATGAAACACTTAGCTCCAAACACTCGAAAATGAGAAACAGAGGGTTTTCTACCAAAACGAAGCTCATATGAAGTCTTGCCCAAAGAAGGTCTCAAGTAGACACGATTTGCAATATGGCAAGTGAGAAATAGCTTCGGACCAAAACCTCCTCGGTGTGCTATACTCATCTAGTATTGTCCTAGCCATCTCGACTAAGGTTCTGTTCTTCCTTTCCACAACGCCATTCGTTGAGGGGCGTGTGGAGAAGAGAATCGATGCTCAATTCCGCGCCAAAGACAAAAAGAGGCAAACGAGGCATTCTTGAACTCCGTGCCATTGTCATCGCGGATCGCTCTCAAGGCACCGAAAATTCAAGCCAATCAAGAACAAGATCACGATAAAACCAAAAGCTTCATCCTTCAAGCAAGAAAGAACACCCAAGTGTATCTCGAAATCATCAACTATGACAAGAATGTACCACTTGCCACCAATTGATCGAACCTAGCGGGACCAACAAGATCCATATGAAGCAACCGTCCCGGTCCGTCATGACCAAAGTCACTGAAGGGTGTGAGGCGGCAACTTGCTTGCCATGCCTACAGGGCGCACATACAGCATCCTTGACGGCTTTGAGTTTGGGCAACCCTCTCATGAGATCAAGGTTGCTAACTCGCGTCAGATGATCAAAACCAATGTGCCCCAAACGTCGGTGCCAAAGCCGAACTCGTAAGAAGGTGTAAACAAACATTTAAGAGAACCACCAAAGATTCGAAAAATCAGCTCCAAAGATCCTAGCAACTCTATAAATCCCAAAACGAGCTCACCAGCAGAATCAAGCACCCGACAAGCATTTTTCTTAAATATTGTCTCATAACCATCATCAAGAAGTTGTGAGACAGAGTAAGTTAAACCTAAGCTTGTCCACAAGGGCGACGTCCTTTAGGATGAAATTGTCATTCACCCTAATTGTTCCTGTTCCTTCAATCCGCCCTTGAGTATTGTCTCCAAAGGTGATGAGGACATCACCTATCGACCGCGTGAAGGAGGTGAACCATTTTGAGTCTCCGGTCATGTGGCGTGAATAAATGAGTCGACGAACCATGTGTCCTTCCTTCCGCGTGATCCCGAAAATCAAGGTACAAAGAACGATGTGTCTCAACATCAAGTTAGTTAAACATGACTTGGGAACCCAAAGATCGAGACACACGATCGCAGTAGTATGCAAAGCGTATGCTATCCTTGACTCTATTTGAAATTCTGTTGTGAGCAATGGTTACTCTAACATGAGAGTTATCCTGTCTAGGAGCATGAGCATGATTAGCATGTGAAATAAATCCTAAACCAGGTTTCTTCCTTTCTAAATTACCATGTCTCACAAAAGCTCTAGGTTGATTAGATGACATTCTAGCAAGATTTTTCTTAGCATTTTTCAACCTACGCCAACAGAACTCAACTAAATGCCCATTCTTCTTACAATAGGTGCAATGGTACTTGGTACCACTGGGAGAAGCACCTTTTGACTGAACAGATGGTTGGGCAAAGCTCAGATTTGAAAGTGATCTTTGCAGGTTGGGTATCAAATTCAACTAAGCCATTTCTCAAAATTTGAATATCATTAGATTTATCCTGGGCAAAGTTGTATCCTAACCCTTGCTTCTTATAGGGAGTTTTTGACTTGTCAAGAATCATGTTTAACTGTTTCTTACCTTTAGAAAATCTTTCTAATGTGTCATTAAGGTAAGCAATTTCTTTTCTAAGGTTAACACATGAATCACAAGTTTTAGCATAAAACCTCTTCTTATAAGGAGCAACTTCAAGCTTAAGAACTTCACATGAAGCACAAGTAGCGAAATTAATCTGCCCTTAAGCTTGGCATATTTAGCTCTAGTCGCTTCTACAACATCATGTAATTCACGCTCACGTTCTAAGCGATGAGCAAGAGCTAGATTCAACCACATCGAAGCAACCAACATGCTAGACTTTAAGCATTTTTCGCAAGGAGCGATTTAACTTCAATTAACTCGGTTCTAGCATTTTCAAGTTGTTGCAAAGCAATATCATGAGCGGATTGCGCTTAGCTAATTCGAATGTAAAGCATAGCAGGATGAACATTCATCGATTCAAGACTCTTAGCATTCACAAGTTCTAATGTGAGTTTCTTTACTTGTGACTCTAACTCCTCATTCTTAGTCATGATGAACTTTAAAGCTTTATCCCGACCTAGCATTTGCTCATAGACGCTTTCACATCTAGCAAAGAGAACATCATAAGAAGGAGATACCTCATTGTTGTCATTGATGTCGTCTGAGTCGACCATGAAGCACATGCGGTGAAGTCCTTGGCCTTCCCTTCTTGTCTTGAGAGCTCCTCCTCCTTGTCCTCCTCGCTCCCGAGTCCACATCACTCAAGGATCGATCTCCAAGAGCGGCAAGAACCCGTGAGCGCCTTCCCGAGCTTGGCATCATCAAACTGGACTTGCGCCTTGAGGCTTCTTCCAAGTCGGCTTTTCATCCTTGTGGTTGCTCTTACCTTTCACTTGGGGCAATTTGCTTGATGTGATTAAGCTCTCCACACTCATAACAAGTCACAGGCCGCTCTCTTTTGTTTCTCATATTGTTGTAGGCCCTTGTGAACTTCTTAATCAAAAGCGCCATCTCGAGCTCAGAATACTCTCAAGATCCTCTTCTTGAATTGCAGATAAAGAAGCAAGTGAAAAACCATAAGAGGACTCAAACGACCCATCGAGGCTCTCTTGAGCGGTCTCTACCAAAGCCATGTTACCCTTCTTAGAATGGTCACTTCGGATCTCATGAGTCTTGAGCTTGCTATAGAGCAGCTCCAAAGTCGATCGAGAAGTTGACATTTTCCCGAATGGCGGTAGCCTTTATCTCCCACTCCACGGTGTTGATTGCGGCCGGAGATGGATGGCATTTTCGATCGTAAATTCAATACCAACAGATTTCATCCGATTTATCAGCGTGTTGAAGCGATCAAAATGTCATCGATGCTCTCACCAGACGCATCTCGAATTTGTTATATTCTCTTTATAGACTCTTGACGCACTTGTTTGATTTGGGAAGAACCTCATGATAGGTTTCAGAGTCTTCCAAATCTCATGTGCAGTCTCGAGATTGCAAATCCTATCATATTCCTGTCTACCAAGCCCACCATACAGAAAATTCTTTGCCTTACGGTCATTAGCCAAAAGAGCTTCAGAAGCTGGCGTAGCAACCTCAGGCAAGATAAGCGGGCCTCGAACAGCTTCCCAAATACCTCGTGGTTCGCTCAAGAAAGACACGCATGCGGTTCTTCCAAAAGGCATAGTCGTGCCCATCGAAGATATGCGGTTTGGAAGAGTACTTATCCATCGCCAAAGTTCAGTGACCGGTTAAGATCAAGATTGAACTAACCGTGCTCTGATACCACTTGTTGGACCGAAAAGGCGACTAGAGGGGGGGTGAATAGGAGCACGAACTCTTTTTCTCCCAAATTGAATTCAATACGAATCTCACTCCAATAGCTATGAAAGCTATGAAGATCAATCAATCATGCACAATGGAAGACTTGTATTGAATCAACTCAAAACCCCAAAGTAAAATCAACACAAAAGCAAAACACGAAGACATCGCGGTCGACCTCTCACGGGCGGTCGGGCCAGTCACCGGGCGATCGACCGATCCCAATGTCGACCGATCCCAGCGTCGACCGTTCCTCGAGCGGTCGGACCGATTTCACGGAGGTCGGACCTCGCTCGATGAACAAGAAAAACAGCGACAAACCGAAACGCAAATTGATCAAACTTTTGATTCGTGCGTCCAAACTTCGTGAAACTTGACACACAACTTCCTAAGGATGTCGAACCTATTCCAAGCAACAATTGTGATAATTCTTGCTCAGGTTCAGACCTTTACCGCTTGAGCGGTTAGGTCAAAACCGAGTGAAAACGAAAATATGATCTTAAGACTTGCACGTGGGTGATTGATGATCTTGATGATCCTAGATGTATTCTCACACGTCACAGCAAGCTAAATCACGTTAAGAAACTAAGCAATAACTCATGGATCAAACAAAGACTCAATTCATCAAAAGAGAGAAAGAAAGCACATGAACTCACTTTTGAAGAAACTTTCTTTGGATTGATTTGATCAGTTTACACCACTCCATCAATGGATGGCAAAGACTCAATACATGAGCACGAAATCAAATCCAACTCTCAAGAACCCTAACCTCCGCTCCTCCTCTCCTAAGCAAATTAGGGTTTCAAAAACAATGAAAGGGTCGACGGGGTGCTGCCACCTCCTCCTCTATTTATAGTGGAGGCTTAGGGTTTCTAATAGAGTCTCCTAATGGGCTCCGTTAAGGCCCAAAACAACGGGTGACACACGCACGCATTTTAAAGCGCCGTGTTCATGTTGTGCGGCACTCGCTGTTCGCCACGTGTAGGTTGATCCAACGGCTCTCATCATGTCGGCAAGTCTCTCCCATCCGGCCCCACCGAAACCACCATGGCACTTGCACCGACCCCGTGTCGCTTGATTCAACCGGGCCGCACCGAACCGCCTGCTCGGTCACCTTTGTCCATCTTGCACCATACTTGAGTCCATGACTTCACCCGCATCGTCGATCGTTTTGAACCTCTGCTCTCCAAGCCTAGTCCCGATCATCCTCGCCGTTGACCGTCGTTGACCACCAAGCAACCCGCACAACAATAGACAAGCAAATCGAATTCGGGAACAAGTTCTTCACAACTTGACCCACGTTAGTCAAAACATGCATCATGCAACACATATGCTATGAAATCCACGAACTTGACCTAACAGCAACCATCGCCGCCACACAAAGCGCATTTACTTATGAAAACCGGTCGGATCGCCCGACCTTGGCGGTCGACACCATCACGGCCCGATCGCCAACGTAAGGCGGTCGGACCGCACAAAAGGACTTAGCCGAAATTTCAACGCTGAAATCCGCAACCTCTCGGAAATTTAAAACGAATAGAACTTTTGACCGAAGCTCCAAAATTATGAGACCAAGTGCGAGAGATCTCCTCACTTGCCTACACCTCTATTTTTGGCCCACCAAACTCCAAGGTCACTCAACTTGCCGGTCCGACCGCTCATCAGACGCCGGTCAGACCGCTACCAAATCGGTCAGACCGCCGACCTGGCCGGTCAGACCGCCAGCACAATTCACCCGAGGCATGGGCGGTCTGACCGCCACCAGGGCCGGTCTGACCGCCTGAGACCTGACAGAACCTGAACTTTGCCGAAAACTCGTGTTTCCGCAAACCTTCAACGTCATTGCCAATTGACACATCATCCTAAGATCATGAGCATATCCCCATGATATCCACACATCGCACAAGCACAACTCCCAACTCCCGTACCTCTCATCTCCCAAGGTGTCGTACCTCACCCCACTACGCCACCACCGGCGGCACGGCGGCGTCGTCCCAGGCGCCCGATCGCATCGCTGCAGACAAAACCCACATGCCCTCGCACCGCCGGTCACCGTCGCGCCTCAGTCTCGGTGCTTCCTCAAGAGAACGGCGTTGAATCGACCCCTTCTTCTCTGCGCACGACGGTGATTTAGAGCTCACTTCTTGGCCGCAGGTTTGTAGCAGTTGTTCCTCCTTGGAAGTTCGTATCAGTAGGGCTTGGTTGTATAAAGTATAATTGGTTTTTTCCTTTATGGATTGCATTGGATTGGATTTATGTGAACATGGATAATACCTAGATCGAAAATCCATAGATTATTTTGCCTGTTCAGCTGCTTCAGAACCCGGAACCTGCAAAATCCATTCTGTGGTCTAAATTTCGTGAAAATTAAAACGGAAATAAGAAATGAATAAGGGATAAATGTTGTTTCAGTTCTTTGTCCAATATATTTGCTCGTTCCTGATTAGTAGAGAATGCATTAATTCATCAACTGCAATTGGCTAAATAGATGAATTCATCAACCGAAATTGGTTAAGTTGTAAATTATATTAAAATGTTTGAACTGCAAGCTCGGATCCTTCCGGACCAAGAAAGTCCATACAAAATCGGGGCAAATCACTTATTATTTTCACTTTTATGTTTCATCCATGAGTAATACAACCATCCATTAGAGTGGAGATTAAATTCATGTTTATACATGTAAATCAATTCACATGTCAATTTACTATATCCTTGATGATGTTGTGCAAACCGACATGGTGACTACAAGAAAGCGTATAATTCAAAGTAATGATGAATATATGCTAGAGCAAGAAACTAGGAACGAGTCCCCAAGAAAATGTTGCAAGATCTGAAGTTCATACTAGTCTTTGGAGGAGACCAGATTGACAAGTGAGGTTAATTTCCAAGGTAACTCAACTTACAATTCTTAAATAACATAAACTGATTTCTGCAATTTTTCACAAGTGAATATTTATTTGTACTTGTTGGATAGATGAAACGAAGGTAGAAAAAGCGTGGGAGGACCAAACTGAAGATATTTGGAACCTTCACGAAGGTCGTAGAATTGTGGTTGCATGTAATGAACTTGATCACCAATTGGAGTAGAAGCTTTGGATTTGTAGGAAAATTTCTTGCACGGTGGCTAGAAATGGGTGCTTGTGCAGCTTGAGCTACAAGGACTGGAGACTCCTAATAGGGAAGAAAGAAAGAAACACCAACGAAGAAAAAAATAAGAAGGATATACTTAAGCAAGTAAAGGTATGCAATTCTGGTGGTCATTCAATAATACTGTTCACTAAATTTTAATATCTAACTTATAATTTTAACTATTTGCCTTCTGCTATTGGTGTGCAGATGAGATTTCTTTACCCTTTTCGCATGGAAAAATGGATACTGCGAACCATTGGAGAGAGATGGAGGCAACACAAGTCAAATCTAAAATCAATTTACTTTGATGTGCACAAGAGCATGGAAGCTAATTGCAACAATGTTCCACAAGGTGTAATTGATGACCAGTGGGTTGCACTTGTCAATAACTGGATGACCCCGAAATCACAGGTACCTACATATTATTGAATTTATGTGGTTCTCAACACATACTGAATTTCTCAAAATTGGGCAAAACTTAAATGCTTTTCTTTGCTTTTTGCTATTTTGGAATAGGATATAAGTGAAGCAAATAGGATAAACTGTACTAAGAAGAAGTCAACCCATACTGCTGGAACAAAGAGTTTTGCTCGAAATAGAGAGGAGTGGGTAATATTTTTACCACTCTAATTGTGTGTTTACCTCTGGCTGCATTCATATATATGATACAATAATTATCATGTCCTTGATATTAATTTTTTATGTTCAAACAGAAGGAAAAAGATCCTGAAAAGAAATACCCTCACAGGGCTGTTCTGTATATTCAGACACACAAGACTAAAAGCGAGAAGGACATGAATGCACATGTGGTAATTTAATATGAACAACTTTGTTTTTTGTTTTATTACCTTTACAAACTTATTTCATTCATATTATGGCTATGTACAGGTGATTTGAAGGAACTCATGGCGCGAGAACCAGATTTAGAGACACTAGTCAAGGAAAGGTTGCATGGAGAGGAGATGCACTAAATAGAGTACTAGGAGAAGAGAAGCCTGGTCATGTACATGGCTTGGGACTTGTTCCAAATCCTAATCAAGTTTTTGACCTGTCAACTTCAAAGCGCCTTAAGAATATAAATATGACTTCGTTGGATGACAAATCAAGTGAAGATGTTGTATCTCTAAGGCTTCAAATGGAAAAGTATAGTCGACATGTCCAAAATCAAGATGCTACAATACTAGAATTGCAACAGAAGACAAAAATCTTGGAACAAAGACATATCCAAGAGGTAAATTTACATAACCTGTACAGTAATCATTTTATGTACTAAAATTATGATTGCTTGTCACAGGAATGTTTAGATGATCCATTGCATACACTTAAAGATGGCTTTTCTGCTGATGTGACAAATTCAAAACGAAAAGTATGTATCTCTATGGAGCATTAACGGAACATAATCTTTTCTGTAAAATATTTTTTTGAATAATCAATTCTGATGCATTATCTTTTGTCTATCAATAGCGAGTATATACTGATCCTGGAAGTGAAGAATTTAGCATGGTTGATCAATCGAATTGTATAATGGTATGATTGAATGGGCATGATTTTCCAAACAGATTTGTGTAAAAAAATTACTTATTCGTTTCCATTATTACAGAGGGAGAAAACTACTTATGTTGAGCAGCCACGCTACAAATATTATTCTACTGAAGATAAGGTTAGTGCATGTCTTGGCTTGAGAGTCTGTAATTTTTCCTTAGTTGTCCCTCTGTTAGTTCTTTAGTGGTGTTTAGCTCTGTGTACAGAAGCTCCCCCCCCTCTCTTTGTAAGTTCTCTGTAAACTTTGTGGTATTTTGTTCCACTTTTTTATAAAAGCTTGCACCGTGGGGAACTCCCCCACAGTCCTTATTCTAAAAAAAAAGATAAGGTTAGTGCACATAACTTAACATGGATGAAAAGCAATTCATTGTGTTTGTATTTGTAGATACCGATGCTACGTCTATTGCTTTCAAATCTCCTGACTTGTGTGTCATTCTAGAACAAAGAGATTTTAGTACATCTTGACATCATATAACATGCAATTATACTAGATTTATGGTTCAATAGTTCAATTTTATTTTGTTACCATTGTATAGTACTGAAAGTCACCTATTGTGATTGTTTGTTGTATGTAACTGTAGAGCAAGGAACCTAATGCCCATCATGAAAAAATAGTACAAGCCAATAAAATTTCTGCGCCACATAAGGTTGATTCATACACTTATTTCTGTCTGGCAAAAAAATTCATATACTTATTTCTAGCAGCTCATACTTTGCAGAGATTGACTACAATTTATGATTTTGTTATAGGCCAAATCAAACCAAAATGATATAAGAGTGGACAAAAACAAGTATACTACAGCCAAGGTGATCAGTGTCATTTGTTTTGTTATATGATTTTTATCAAATTGATGACCATCAGTGTTGTAATGAAACTAGCATATATTACAGGTTGTGGACCACGAAATATCTTCCAATTGCTCAAATCATGAAGTATCTTATTTCCAGGTAAATAACCTCTTAGCAATATATTCATGTTATATGCAAATTTCAAATTATTAGCTAACCTGCTGTGACTATTTATATGCTTCAGAACAAGAAGATGTCAACGAGGAGCTAGTCTCATTGCACTTGCTAATGTATGAGACATCTTCCAAAAGAATTTGTATTTCTATTTCCTAGCAATTGTGTAACTACAAACTAATATTCCATGTAATATAATTTTGCAGAAATATCAGCATGGTACTAAAAATTATTCACCGGCTGCGAATTCATTGAAGGTATGAGTGTCTAATTAATGTTTGTACTATGTTTCCATTGTGTTCTTATTTATTCACATAATTTTAAATGTTAACTAGATTGGCACAAAAGTATTCTTAAAGAGCATGAAAAATCAAAGCAAGGATGTTGCCTTTGCTACAGTAGTAAGTTGTGATCCAACACAGAAAATTGAGGGTGTTCAACTAGGCAGAGAATTTTTTATGGTGCGTGTTGGTATTACATTAGAAGACGATGAACCATTGGTACGACCATACAAGAATTACAAGGTTATTGGAGATGTACATGGAGCTTCTATAGCGTGGCCTTCAACATTTGTACGTGGTGTTATCCTATTGCCCCATAAAATTTTATTTATCCTAAATGTCGCATTAACATACTACAATTTCCATTGCAGATCGAGAAGATAAATGCATGAGATAGACTGAATATGAGAATGGAGGGCTGGACAGTTGGTGGCATTCTATAGGACTTTTTTGTGTTTTTTATTTTATTTCCATATGAATGTGTTCTGTACAAAAAAATACATGGATCACGTGGATGGTACCTTATTGTAATGCGAAAATTGCTTTTAATATATGGCTTACTGTTGTTATTTCTCATGTCTGAGATGGTCTCTAATTTCCTAATTAAATTGCATGTGCGTAGTCTCTTTATTTGGCCCCAAATTAAAATAATTTCCAATATTGTTTATTGGGGTTATTCCTAGATACGCATATATGCGTTGCAGCAATCCAAATCTATATGTTGCTATGAACTATTGAAGTCATTCGTCCATGATTGGTACAAACACATGTAAGTGTTGCCATATCCCATTAATATCCGTTGCAAACTTGCAACGGTTATTCCTAGATGTTACCAACACATATATAAGTGTTGCAACAAACCCTTGCAACGCCATTTCTAGCAACGCATAATAAATGCGTTGGTATAGACCCCACCAACGTATATATGGACTTTTAGCAACACATATATGCGTTGCAAAAGGGGGTGTCATTTTGTAGTGAACTTTTCAAATTCAGTCGAAAATAAAGTGAGATGAGCAAGCTAAGATAGATAAGAAGTAAAATCTAAGAACTTACTTAAGATTTTCAGGATAATACTTGACATTTGGAAAGTAAGTTTTCAAAATATACTAGGGACGACCAAGCTAGGGGTTTCTATGGTCAGTATGGCTCTGATACCAACTCTGTGAGACCCCGGTTTATTAAGCTTGTAATACTTAACCTTCCACCGGTTCTAGTATCACAAACAGAATAACCCGTGCCTCGATGGACATGTGCTTCCCAGAAAATGCAGCACACATACATCATACCAAAGCATGCATCAATTCCATACAACAACATATAACAAGTCTACCAAAAGCCATACATAATATAAGTTATTACAGAACAGTCGACCGGCTGTAATATCCCGAAAATGGGTTAAGATTTGAATCGAGGAAGTATAAAATTTGTTTCGGGAGAGATCGATTTTACGGGGAAGAATCAAACGGAACGACGGGAGGACTAATTGGTTTGATTGTCGGTCTGCAGTTTTAGGGGAAATAGCTTTTTGGGCAACTTGGGCTCGGCCAAGGCCCACCTAAGTGGCCGCCAAGGGGGCTCCCTCCCCAAAACCCTAGTTCCCCTCCTCCCCTCCCCTTTCCCCTCCCCTAGCAGCCGGCCGCCCCTCTCCCCTCCCCCACCTCCTCACCTCTCCACCTCCCTTCCACCCTCCCTTGCGCCCTCCCCATCTCCCCATCACCTCCATTGCTGCTGTCCAAGGTGGAGTAGGAGCTCCTTGCAGCCGGCCAAGGAGGAAGAAGAAGGAGAAAAGAAGAGAAAGAAGGGGAAGAAGAGAAGGAAGAAGAGGAGAAGAAGGGATCCGCAGCGGATTCGTGGTGGTCTTCATCCCCGCTGTGTGCTCTCCGTTTCGGCAAGGGTAACCCGTGGTTCTTTGTTTTGGGGTCGTTTTCTAGTTGTTCATTTTCGGTTGTCAGTTCGTCGGTTTTCTGCAGCAGAGAAGATTGTTGTTTTTGATTATGTTAGAGGCAGAATTGGGTCTGGGTGTCTCCTAGAAAGTTGTAGATATCGTAATTACCTTTCATTGCCGACAAGAATCAGGTCATTCCGACTTCGGTAGCAATAGTTATGAATTTAATGGTGTGACTGTGTTTCTGGGAAGAAGATGAACAGACAGTTTGGATTAACCTGTTTTAAACATGCTGTTAGAGGGGTTTTCAGAGGGTCTCACCATAACGAAAAACGAGGTTAATCCTCTTAGCTTTCAGGAAAGCTAAAGATCACTGAATTTGGACGAACGTAGAGAAAGTTATGATAGTTTCTTTGTCGCTGTCCAGAGACCCGACGTGAAATATTTGCTCTGATTAAATAGATTGGTAGGTCTGGTAGATGGCCGAATCAGAGGGTCTCCCCAACTAAGTTTATTTAGACATTTCAATTACCTTTTCAGATTGTCCAAGATCATCCTATTTGGACTCCTGAGCAGAAAGTTATGAATTTTGAAGTCTGCTGTCTGTAGTGACCGATCGCTAGAAATTAGAAAAGCTAGACGTGATTAGAAGATTAGCGATTTCGATTGTAATGTGATGTTTGATTTTGGTCCAGTATGCTAGTCTTAGTTTGGGGTTATCTTCTTGTCCAGTGGCAGCGAGATTCCAAGGGCAGCACCACTTCACGTCCCGCTGCTGCACGGTTGAGGCAAGTATTCGGGTTATAGCGTATTTTCGGTTGTATGATATGATTGTGGTGATTGCTTGTTGTAGCCTTGCACGAATGTTAGCGTAATGAGATTTCCTTTTATCTTGATGAATGCAAGCTATGGTTAAAGTTTCCCTTGAGCGTTGCTAAATCATACATGTTGTTATGTAGATGTTAAATTCATGTATATGAAAGACGTGGGCATGGAGCAATTGCATGTTCCAATCGTGTTGGAGACTTGGTCATACATGCATGTTTTTGATATATGATAGCGAAGTAAGGTTGTTGGCATGATGTTTATATTGAGAATGATAAATGCTCCAAGTATGACTATGATTTATTTATGTCCGTTGTTATTGTACTTGGTATATTGATGATGAATAGATGTTGTGCATGTGCATATTGAGATCATGCTGAAGCTTGGTCACGTGGTGACCAAGCATGCATTTCGTTGAGGTCCCCGTCATGTATTGACGGGCTTGAGGTCCCCACATTGGTGCAATGTGGGCTATGAGCAAAGAGGTCCCCATCATTCAGATGATGGGCAAAGGTCCCTATACATGTGGTGTATAGGCTTTTGGTCCCCGTGCTGAGGGCAGAGCAAGGGTACACAATGACGGTTGTATACCCGCATTACCGGTAAATTGCGAAAGAGATAAAGTTAAAAAGGTGCATTGCATTGGTTGCATTCACATGAGCATGAAGGCTTTACTCTGGTGCATTGTTTATCTTGGATTATTGATGCTATGAATGTTAACTTGCTTAGCCTTGTTGGTACTTGCTGAGTCTTTGGGCTCACTCTTGCTTTGATGTGTTTTAGGTACAAGCGCAAGACTGGCATGCATGGGAGGGAGTAGATGAATTGGAAAGCACGCACTACCTCACAACATTAAAGCAATTGTCATTTAGCTTCATATAAGAATAAATAGATCTTGAGAAATACCCATGGTGGTTTTATGATTCGATTATGGTTATGAGAATAGTGTTAATTTGATTACATTCATATGATTATCTCTTATGCATGAGTGAATTGGATTATGAAATTATTGTTAAATGTTATGTTTACATTAGAAGCTATGGATAGTTTGAGTTTCAAGTTAATCTGTAATAATGAGAATAGAAAGTTTTGGTTATGTTTATGATATTATTCTACACGCTTGAATGAACTCGATTATGATTATAATGATAAATGCCTTGATCAATTGTTGGAACCTCGGTATAGACGACTATACAAAGGAGGTTTTGTCGAGATTTTGTAATTGGTCTTAGTTTAGCTTAGTTTAATTTAATTTTAGTAGCATTCCGTGCTCAATGTTGAGTCAAAGTTACTGATTGGTATCGAGCGGTGTAGGTCCGTGGTGACTAGATATAAAAAATGCTAATGTTAATCAACTTAAAAGTTTGACACACTTGAGCACGATGGGATGGGGATGGGTCAATCTTTGCATTTACGTTCCGTTATATCGCTTTTGATTATTGCTGATATGAATTGAGTTTGGCTGCTTATTAATTAATTATTATGATTATTATGAGTGGGATTAGTCGTTGTTGAGAGGTTAAGGTCGTGGTTGTGACCCTGGGCTTTACCAGGTTACACCACCGTTCGTGGAGTGGGTATAGAGAAGTGCTACCCCGGATATCTTAGTACAGGTGTCGATAGCGAGAATCTTTAGAAGAGTTGCTCTCTTCCCTGAATTTGAATTTGGTCAACTCTTAACCGGTTGCGATTGATGGGTTTCTTTGAAACGTTTGGTGTGTTTCCTTTGGCTTAATTTGCCCCGTAAATCAACTATTGTTTTTCCCAACCGTTGAGTTATTCTCGCGATTGGTGAACTTTGCTAATTGTCAAGATTGACTTTTGTAGGGGAGTTTTGTTTTTCTTATTGGAAAGCTTGACCTATTTATTTGCTTGATGTTTTTGGTTAATGAAAGTTTCTTTTGTAAGTCCTTTAGTTCATGAAGGCTTTGACTCAACGTATCTCTTTTGGGTATTTTGAGCGTTGAATATTAATGGTTGTGTTATGAGTTTCAAGTTAAGTTCGCAGTTTGTGCATGATCGATCTTAACTAAGGTCCTTATCAAAGAAAGTTGAATAAGTGGAGGTTGTCCTTTAGTGGTTCTTGATGAGTTATGACTATGAGTATGACAATATTTAGTTGGAATCAATGGAGTTGTTAAGAGGTGTGGTATTTTGATGAATTGGTCTGATTGTTAGGATTGTGGAATCAGGTAGATTTATTGGATAGTATGGAGTAATGTATCTCTATGGATTAGCTTACCCATTAGTGATGGTTATGTTAAGAATGTGTTTGAACGATGCTTTAGAGGATATCGATTGGAAATTTTCAGTAAACTAGTTACTTGATGATCATACAAAATTGCTAGATTAAAAACATGTTTATTAGATTAGACGAACGTTGAGGTAGCATGTTGTGAAACCACATTGTACAAAGCGATGAGATTATTAAATGTTGACTTTGTGTTTACAGATGGTTACGCGACTACAAATGTAAGTAGGACCCTATTTGTATACATGATTCATACAATTGACAATTGTTAATGACATTGGAGCGGGTGTGACTAACACTAATGGTTGAGTTGGTGATTGAGTAAGTGGCCTCTGATAGTGTGATTTGCGAAAGTATCATTTGATAGTATGAACTAGTTAAAATAGGTTTGTTTCAACCTTGTGGCTTGTGTTTCCTTTGGAGAAATTTATGATGGGATAAGAGGCTATGATGAGTCTCGCTAAGAGTGTATTGTTACATTACTAGTGTGATTGTCGATGAGGGATTATGATGATAATATTGAATGTTTTGTATAACGGACCGGATCGCCGCGATGTTAATTAATTGAATATGTTTCTAGTTCGCATTTGTGATCTTTCGCACCTCATGTTGATGTGATAGCTGAATTTGTTTAGAGCAATGTGACGTGTTGAGAGGTTTTATTAGTTCCTAAGTGGAATAGTTGTTGTGATCTTCAATTACTCTTTGTCGGAAATGCCATGGTGATGCTATAACCAACTAAAATCGAGTAAAGTGGAAGTATTTGAGATTTAAGTAAAGTTTCATAACTTGCGAGATATTGAAGTTTGTCTAAAACTTTGTTCTTGCCCATAAGAGTTTTTCCCGAATTCTAAAAGCGTTGTTTTATTCTCGTTCGAGGTTTGATATTCTCGATTGTGGGACGTGCGCCTCAACTTTGATCATATCTTTGGTTTTAGAAACGCTTTTATCGATTGTTTCTCTTGATCTTGTAACTCATGTAAGTGGTAACGTTTTCTTTTGAGTGAAACTTATTTCTATTTGCCTCTTCTTCTAAGAAAGGGTTAACCGATCTGTATTGTAAAGTCTCGTAGGTGGTGTCTTGGCATCTAGATAGTGGTGGTCTAGTAGATGGTTTGATGAACCCTTAGGTGTCAAGTCGTCCGAGAGGCTTGGAGTAAAAATCGATTTATTGGAATAATCCTTGGAGAGGAATTGAGTTGAAAAGAATATTTGTCTTTGGAGCTAGCAGATTTCGTTATCGCAACTAGTAGGACCTATAACAAGTCAGTAGTCCAAGATTTGGTGTTCTTTTGACCGAGCATTTGAATTAGCAAGTATGGAAATCTGGATCAATTTATTAGAGTATCGCAATTTGGTAGTATTGCGAGGCTATGAAAGTTATTCTTGATGATGTGGTTTAATGAGAGTGGGGTTACAAAGTAATCAAATCGCCATGTTAATTAATGAGATATTGGAAAATATTGAGTAACGTCAAGAGTGATTTGGCTTTAAATGAGTAACCTTCGAGGTTATAATCTTTGTAAAGGTAAACTGGTCAAGAAAATATTTTCATGATGATGTTAATGAGAGAGTATGTTGGAATTATGGGATTTACTGATTTAATCTGAGGATTTCCTATCTTTTATATGAGAAGTTCGTTGTAGGAATCTTGGAGTTAATTTGGGCTTTGCAAATTTTATGCTAGGACTTGGGGCACCCAATGATTATGTGTAGAGGAGGTAGATTAAGGGTGGGTTTGAACAAAGTGAGATAATCATTGATAGAGCCCTTTTAGAGAAAGTATATGACTGTGAGAGCTGTGAATTCCAAGTTGTTTATTTCTAAAACATTGAGGAGATGTGATTGCGTGTGTAATCTATTTTGAGATGCATTGGAAGTCATCTGTCAAATTAATCATGTAGATAGAGGAGTTGTTGAGATAAAGTTTGGCGGCGTCGATAGAAACTTTATACGGAATTGTGGATGATGTATTTCAACTTGAGTGTAACATTGAGAATGTAAAGTTAAGAAAGATGAGCTAGTGTGTTTTGTGATGAACTGAAACTCCAAAGTTGAGAGAGATTTTATTCTTAAAAGAGATACTGAGAATTTGATACTTCCTCAAAGGAGTGAATTGTTTCCTCGATTCTCGTTTGAGTTTTGTGCTGTTGACCAATATCTTTCGTAAGTTGAGTTTGACTCGATTTTGGTATATATGATTCTTATCGGTTCAGAAAGAATAAAAGAAATGATGGATTTGGTTAATCGAGTGGTTTCTCTTTTAGCGATCGTGGTGTTTATTTGCAAATTTTCTAATTGAAGGTGGAAAGATTTTCGTGTTAAATCATCGATTTTGAATTTGACTCCTTTTAGTACCGAGTTGGTAACGTTTGGTTGCGTTGAGAGTTCTTCATTTTCAGCTTGAGCTTTCTTTGTAAAAGAGTGTGTTTAGGAAGAGTATTGTTGTTGTGTGTTTCGTTAAAGGAGGTGTTTTTGCTTTAGTGAGGAGTATAATTGAGCGGTGGAACACGAGTTCGTGTTCTATGTGCATGTCGTGTGGTTCGGTATCTTTGGGAGGTTTAACCCAAGATACATTGGGTTGTTTTCGCTAGTTGGCGCATCGCCAGATCGCCTCGAGTCCGTGCGCGGAGTACGAACGCCTTGTATGTTCGGTGTTGAGTGAATACCGAGATCCGAGTTTGAGGTTTCGATTGCACCGTTAACCATCGAGTGAGGTCTTACCTCGAGTCTTGTCCGGTGAGTGTACCGGAATGTCGAGTGGGCGTTAGTACGCACGCCGATTTACGTCTTGGTGTTGTGGTCTCTTCGTTGAGAGAGGTCACTTGAGAGTTGAAGTCTCACGTGAGCGAGTTTAGTAGGAGTTGATCGCTTTGGTATCTGTTGTTAAGTTCTAGTCGTGGTTTTCTTTCGGGAAGATTGGCGTTTAGATTCGGGGTCGAATCCTGTTAAGGGGGGTAGAATGTAATATCCCGAAAATGGGTTAAGATTTGAATCGAGGAAGTATAAAATTTGTTTCGGAGAGATCGATTTACGGGAAGAATCAAACGGAACGACGGGAGGGACTAATTGGTTTGATTGTCGGTCTGCAGTTTTAGAGGGGGAAATAGCTTTTGGCGGCAACTTGGGCTGGGCCAAGGCCCACCTAAGTGGCCGCCAGGGGGCTCCTCCCCAAAACCCTAGTTCCCCTCCTCCTCCCCTTTCCCCTCCCCTAGCAGCCGGCCGCCCCTCTCCCCTCTCCCCACCTCCTCACCTCTCCACCTCCCTTCCACCCTCCCTTGCGCCCTCCCCATCTCCCCCATCACCTCCATTGCTGCTGTCCAAGGTGGAGTAGGAGCTCCCTTGCAGCCGGCCAAGGAGGAAGAAGAAGGAGAAAAGAAGAGAAAGAAGGGGAAGAAGAGAAGGGAAGAAGAGGGAGAAGAAGGGATCCGCAGCGGATTCGTGGTGGTCTTCATCCCCGCTGTGTGCTCTCTCCGTTTCGGCAAGGGTAACCCGTGGTTCTTTGTTTTGGGGTCGTTTTCTAGTTGTTCATTTTCGGTTGTCAGTTCGTCGGTTTTCTGCAGCAGAGAAGATTGTTGTTTTGATTATGTTAGAGGCAGAATTGGGTCTGGGTATCTCCTAGAAAGTTGTAGATATCGTAATTACCTTTCATTGCCGACAAGAATCAGGTCATTCCGACTTCGGTAGCAATAGTTATGAATTTAATGGTGTGACTGTGTTTCTGGGAAGAAGATGAACAGACAGTTTGGATTAACCTGTTTTAAACATGCTGTTAGAGGGGTTTTCAGAGGGTCTCACCATAACGAAAACGAGGTTAATCCTCTTAGCTTTCAGGAAAGCTAAAGATCACTGAATTTGGACGAACGTAGAGAAAGTTATGATAGTTTCTTTGTCGCTGTCCAGAGACCCGACGTGAAATATTTGCTCTGATTAAATAGATTGGTAGGTCTGGTAGATGGCCGAATCAGAGGTCTCCCAACTAAGTTTATTTAGACATTTCAATTACCTTTTCAGATTGTCCAAGATCATCCTATTTGGACTCCTGAGCAGAAAGTTATGAATTTTGAAGTCTGCTGTCTGTAGTGACCGATCGCTAGAAATTAGAAAAGCTAGACGTGATTAGAAGATTAGCGATTTCGATTGTAATGTGATGTTTGATTTTGGTCCAGTATGCTAGTCTTAGTTTGGGGTTATCTTCTTGTCCAGGTGGCAGCGAGATTCCAAGGGCAGCACCCACTTCAAGTCCGCGTTTCGCACGGTTGAGGCAAGTATTCGGGTTATAGCGTATTTTCGGTTGTATGATATGATTGTGGTGATTGCTTGTTGTAGCCTTGCACGAATGTTAGCGTAATGAGATTTCCTTTTATCTTGATGAATGCAAGCTATGGTTAAAGTTTCCCTTGAGCGTTGCTAAATCATACATGTTGTTATGTAGATGTTAAATTCATGTATATGAAAGACGTGGGCATGGAGCAATTGCATGTTCCAATCGTGTTGGAGACTTGGTCATACATGCATGTTTTTGATATATGATAGCGAAGTAAGGTTGTTGGCATGATGTTTATATTGAGAATGATAAATGCTCCAAGTATGACTATGATTTATTTATGTCCGTTGTTATTGTACTTGGTATATTGATGATGAATAGATGTTGTGCATGTGCATATTGAGATCATGTCAAGCTTGGTCACGTGGTGACCAAGCATGCATTCGTTGAGGTCCCGTCATGTATTGACGGGCTTGAGGTCCCCACATTGGTGCAATGTGGGCTATGAGCAAAGAGGTCCCCATCATTCGGATGATGGGCAAAGGTCCCTATACATGTGGTGTATAGGCTTTGGTCCCCTGTGCTGGAGGGCACAGCAAGGGTACACAATGACGGTTGTATACCCGCATTACCGGTAAATTGCGAAAAGAGATAAAGTTAAAAAGGTGCATTGCATTGGTTGCATTCACATGAGCATGAAGGCTTTACTCTGGTGCATTGTTTATCTTGGATTATTGATGCTATGAATGTTAACTTGCTTAGCCTTGTTGGTACTTGTTGAGTCTTTGGGCTCACTCTTGCTTTGATGTGTTTTAGGTACAACTGCAAGACCGGCATGCATGGGAGGGAGTAGATGAATTGGAAAGCACGCACTACCTCACAACATTAAAGCAATTGTCATTTAGCTTCATATAAGAATAAATAGATCATTGAGAAATACCCATGGTGGTTTTATGATTCGATTATGGTTATGAGAATAGTGTTAATTTGATTACATTCATATGATTATCTCTTATGCATGAGTGAATTGGATTATGAAATTATTGTTAAATGTTATGTTTACTGTTAGAAGCTATGGATAGTTTGAGTTTCAGTTAACTGTAATAATGAGAATAGAAAGTTTTGGTTATGTTTATGATATTATTCTACACGCTTGAATGAACCTGATTATGATTATAATGATAAATGCCTTGATCAATTGTTGGAACCTCGGTATAGACGACTATACAAAGGAGGTTTTGTCGAGATTTTGTAATTGGTCTTAGTTTAGCTTAGTTTAATTTAATTTTAGTAGCATTCCAGGCTCAATGTTGAGCTGGGGTGTTACACCGGCCAAATGACAAAGTATGAAGTAACAGCGGAAGCAAAAGGTGCCATAAGATGGCTTAAACCAAAAGATGACCGGTTAGCCACATAACACCACAGGGCAACCGACCGGGACGCCAAGCTAATCGCCCCACACACTGCCACAGCACAACTCACAAAAGTGAGGCCCTTCGGGCTCACCTTCTTCCTCTGCACACAATAAGCAATGCAGGTGAGTACAATAATGTACTCGCAAGACTTACGAGTAACAAGCCTATACATAGCTACATGAAAGCTGCATCAAAGGAAGGTTGGTTATATGTTTATTTGGACGCATAAAGCAAGTTTCATTTGCAATAATGTAATAGATTGAAGGCAATTTGACAAATCAGTTTTTAAACATTGAAATAACAGCGGGTAACAATAATCATCAAGTAACCACCTAGAAGTGACTAACCCTTTAGCCACCACAAATAGCATGAATCCCATATTCATACCACCCATCAAGTTTTAATTTAAAATGTTGTAGTCTAACTCTTGAAAAGCTTATCCAAGCGTGTCCATAACCTAGGACGAGGCTATTCGAATAGTTTGTAATCCCTGCAGGGGTGTACCAATGTACCCACACTTCAGACCGCCTTTTTGCCAAACTATTAAGCATACTTCCTTTGGTATGCCGGCACGGCTAAGTCCTACGAACCCTTTCCAATGGAATATGCTAACCAAGAGACGCACGTATGGGGGTTAATCCTTAGTGATCTATCGACGAAATATAGATCACAAGGACCCATACGTGGAGCAGGACACACCGGCCTCGGCGGGTGCTCCTCTCCCCACAGACATGTCCATGTTGCACATAATTAAATGTGCAACCCACCACGCGACTCATTAATTAACACACCCCAAAGTACTCAGCTAAGAGAGGTCCCATATTCCTCTAGTGTGGTTAGCACGCACAGAAATGCTCGGATAACAGGTACTCACAAGTAGTTCGGTCCTTAATTGACCCGGGCACCATTCCAATCACACCCAAAAGATCACACTATCTTACCATTGTGCCCAAGTCTAAATTGTTTTCATTTTCAGTTTTAGTTTTCCAATTTAGACATAGCACAAGGCCGAAAATATAGAGATCATAATAAATTTGTGTGATCAAGGTTATCGACAAGTCGATAACCGCACATTTCTACCGATAGCTAAGCATGGCTAAGCATAATGACGCGTAAACTACTAAGTGACAAGGGTTCATCCAGCGAACCCAAAATCACATCAAGTAATCCTAGGCTTCAGTAGTAGAGGAATAAACATTTCCTACTGATAATGCATCTACTAGGTGAATTATCGACAATAGTTAAAACAACATAGCAATGCATACATAGAATTTGCAAAAAATATATTAGAATTTGAAAATAGTAGGAGCAACATGATCAAATGATGCTACATCTGCTTGCCTTGCTGGAGTGCAGGATCTAATGGCTGTGGCTCAGAATTATTATCAATATAGTCTTCGGAACCTAACGCGAAAATGCGATAAACCAATAAGAACGAAGAATACCAAATAAACTCCAACAGCAAAAGACATTCAAATCTAATGAAATTTATACAACAGCTAGGGGATGATTTTAGACAATTTTAGGAACAAGAATCATGCAATTTGGATTTAGGATGCAAAAGATATAGATAAAATACTCTTTCTCAGCCTATTAAATCACTGATTTAAATACTGGTACTGTTCATGGCGAAAATTTCTAGAATGATCTAAGATCTGAAATTTTTATAGCAGGTAGATTATGACATCCTAATGACAGTAAAGTTGAGTGTACTAAATCTGGAGTTATAAACATTTACTTATGATTTTTCTAAGTTGAAAATTTAATGCAAGTCATTTTACAGAAATAAACTCATGTTCAAATCCTATTTTACATTAAAGCACACTAACAGAGGAATTTAACAAAATTGACTTTGCACAAATTGGAATCCTACAGAAAAAGATATGCATTTATCAATTTTTATTTCTATTTCTAGAATATTTTAATGGCAAGAATCAAGTTATTTTGGTTACGAGATTTTCTGCTACAGAAATATGCCTAAATGCATTTTTAGATTAAACTATAGTGGCATAAGATTTTATTGAAATTAGAATTACCTAAAAAGGAGTTAACAAGAATTAGATATGAGTTTTTAAAGTTTAAAATGCAATTTTTAGTTGATAAACAAAAGCCTACAGAAATAGATTCAAACTTAACAGAAATAAGCGACGTGGACGCTCGAGAGCCCTTGATCTAAAATCCTACGGCCCACGCGTGCCGGGAACAGTGCACGCGCGCGATCCCTAAAAGCAACCCACCGTTGGATCAAGATCCAACGGCTCACACAGAGGGATGCATTCGGACGGTGCGGTTGCCTGGGCCAACCACAGTCGTAGATCTAAAGATGGACAGCGCAAATCGCACCCCCCTTCGGATGGTCCGATTGCATTCACGATCATGACCGCAGATCAAGCGATGGACGGCCTAGAATGATTTAGGCAACCGGATGGTCCGAATGCATACAAGATCTGGGCCGTTGATCACGGGATCGACGGTCCACAATCGACAAAGTGCTACACACGGAACTTAAGTGCGCGAGGAGGATTTTAATGCGTGGGTCCACTGTCAGTGAGACAGAGGGCAATTAGGATAGCAATTTAATTACTAAAGACCAATGATTAGTGATGATTAGCAATTAAATGTGTCCTAATAAGCCCACACAGAGGTGGATTAAAGAGATGGGGGCCCACCTGGCAGTGGCTAACGGTGGCGGCTAGGACACATTAATTGCTAACCAAAGATTAACAATTAATGACCCCAGAGCCGCGGCTTAAGGCCTACGGGCCCACATGCCAGCGACACAACGAACCAGATTAGGACATGATTAATGCACCTAATGATTAGCATTAATCGGGCAATTAATGTGTCCTAAATAAGTGACAAAAACGGGGGTTTCACTGGCACACTTCCGAGCGGGTTCAACGGTTTGTTGCGGCGACTCCGGTCGCGGCGGTGCCAACCAAGAACTAAAATGGAATCGCAATAGCACCACGAACCTAATGGTGGCAACCTCGCCAGCGGTGAGGAACCAGAACGTCGGCTAGCCGGAAAAACGAAAATGGAACTTTTACTGCTAAGCACAAAAATAGAAAAATGCTCCGCTGCAGTCCAAAGAAACGCGTGCCAAAGCCTCTAGGGACTAATAAGAAGCTACCTTAATGAAGAGAAGCTTCAAAGATGGCCGGAGAAGCTTGTCCACGGTGGAGCTTGCCGGACCCGAGGAAGAAGATGATGAAAATGATGATCTGGGCCAAAATGAGTACCACTGGTGGTCAAAATAGCTTCATTATGACTCCTAGAAGCTACATGAGCAACCAATTTGAAAATATAGTACTCACCTGAGCTGAGGAAGAAAATGACCAAATTCGGTCAAATTTGAACAAACCCCAAATTGGATAATTCCTGCGAATCAAATCCAAGATTAAGTGAGGGGATATGTTCAAGATAGTGAGGAGGTTAAATTGGTGTAAAGAAATATGAAGGAGAACCACTGGAACACCCAGAACACCAATGGAGCTCTACGGTTCAACAATGGTGGTTTGGGGGTTCTTGAGGAGTTAAGCTCCAACACTGGAAATGGAGCTCGAGGGTGGTGTAAAGGGACACCAGAAGGTATTGAAGGTGCTTATAAGGCTTTGAAAATACTAGGGTTTGCCAAAAGAGCTTTTCGGGAGGCAAAGCTCAAAGCACAAGGCATGGCCGAGAAAGAAAAAGGGGTAGATGGTGCACTAGGGTAAGGTATGGTCGAAAGTGTCTCCCACAACTCTTAATGTCGACTAGGGCGACCGTAGGGAGCATGAAATGACATCCCCATGCCCTACACTATTTTCGCACGGCGGGAGGTTGAAGATGACCAGAGAAAAAGCTCGGGCGAATAAGGACCCTTGGATTTTAATTGGACGGCTGACAACGCGCCACGCCTCCGGGATTTGAAAATAAAGGAAAAGATCGGGTGCCCTTGAATTAGAAACGAACGGCTCAGATTCAAACAAAACAACCGGAATGTCCGAATGTCTCGGAGAACCTGGGCGGTTGGATGGGGATCCAACGGTTCAAAAGGGATAAAGCATCCGCACGGTCCGAATGCTCACACGAACATGGGCCGCGCGATAAGGATCCAACGGTTGAGATTAGACGCGCGATTTCAAAAGAGGCTCGGTCTTGTTAGTTGACTGGACCGAGTCAAGAGGCTCGAGCCCGAGTCTGACTCGAACCCAAGGAACAGTGAAGCTAGGTTTTGAGTTTTTAAACTGAACTGGGACTTTGAGGATTTATTTGAGACAGCAAAGTAACTCCAAAAATTATGAAATTTTTACTGGAGCTTGCTAACTCAGATATTAACCTTGTATAAAATTTTCAGAGGTTTTTCTGCTGCGCATTTTCCTTCAAAAATAATGCAATGCTCTGATTTAAAGTCTTGACTAAAAGTCAAACAGGTTTGACTACCCTCTAAAAATATTCAAACAATTTCTAAAAATTGTGAAATTTTTCAGAGGGGTCACATACCATCACAGGAACTTAGGAGAAATATTTCCCAAAGATGTTCACAAAATTAGAGATGAATGTTTTTGGAAGACAAGGCTTTGATCAAAAGACTTGTGACTTTGTATTTCCATAACTTCTTGTATAGGATTTGTTCAAAGCATACAGGAAATACATGATGTAAGAAAAAGTTTTAATTTCTACACATTTTCTTACATTTTATATACAAGTCCAATATTGGGATGTTACAGTCGTATTAGAGACCAGTCGATACCGAGACCACATCGACGATTCTGACCAAGGAGTCACGAGGGAAGAAGGCTATTTCAAGAAGCCTCCCCCTCTCTTTGTCGAGAAGAGCAATCGCTTGGACCCGATGAACTCTGACATCATCTAAACCAAGTAGGCGATCGGAGGCATCCTACTAACATCCTCGATCGAATCGGGACACCAGAGCACAGGCAATCCAACTTGAGAAACTGGTCTCCGACCGATTACAATCCGGCACCTTTTCAAAGAAGACGCTATGAATCAATCATAGGTTGTCGAGCCTTCTCTGCAGAGCTACAGGTTGTACGTTGGCAAAACAGGTTCCGATCGGCCAACATGGATAAGTTCAACGAAACTCAAAATCCGTTAGGGTTTCTCCAAATTTATACTACCGTCATCAGAGCTGCTGGTGGTGATGAAAATATGATGGCTAACTATCTACCCATGGTACTAGAAGGATCTGCCTGGTCGTGGTTACTCAACCTACCGGTCGGATCGATCTATACTTGGGAGCAACTTTGCGACCTCCTGATTGCGAATTTTGAGGGCACGTACGACCGCCCCAGGAAGGAGGATGATCTCCACCGAATTCGACAAAAATCCAATGAAACTCTCCGACAGTATATCAAAAGATTTAGCCAGATTCGTAATTCAATACCAGAGATCGCAGAATCTTCCATCATTCAAGCTTTCAAAGCAAGGCTAAGGAATCGATGGTTTACAGAGGATATAGCAATACATCCTCCACAAACAACTATCATGCTTTTCGACATAGCTGATAAGTACGCGACCACTAGCGAAGCGGTTGAGTGGAACGAGGCCATTGATTGGAAGGACAAAATCCCTCAACATGGCTTAGATAAGACAGAAAAGAAGCAAAGGAAAGTTCTCAAGTAAAAGAGAAACCGCCAACCCAATGATAAGGAGGTCCTTACGGTTCCTGAAAAATTTACCAAGGGTAAGAAAAATTACACCGATCGTGGCAAAGAAAAGGTTCCGATCAAAGCATACAAGAAAAATAAGAAGTGGTGTCGACTTCACCAGCAAGCAGGGCATGACTTGCGCAGCCGGGCTTGGCCAAAAAAGCTAAAAGATTACTATGTAGGTAAAGATCCACTCCCCTCAATACAAGAACTCAGAGAGACAACGACGAAGAAATGGAGTACCAGGAGCCTCAACACACGATATCCCCTTGGTTAAGTCCTTGGAAACAGGGTGTCATCAGGACGAATAGCAAAATGGGCGGTTGAGCTTGGGGCGTTCGACCTCCATTTCACCTCACGAACAGTAATCAAGTCCCAGGCAATAGCAGAATTCATTGCCGAATGGACAAACCCTGATCCCACCTAAGGGCCTGAGTACGAACACCACAATGAGTAGACAATGTACTTTGACGGTTCCTTGATGCTCAAAGGATCGGGCGCTGGAGTTGTCTTGATTTCCCGTACTGGCGAACACATAAAGTACACTATCCAGTTAAACTTTCCTGCTACAAACAATGTGGTAGAATATGAAGGTTTGCTAGCAGGACTCCGAGTAGCTCGTTCGCTTGGGATTCGCATATTACTAGTGAAAGACAATTCTCAACTAGTAGCGAATTAAGTGGGGAAAGAGTATCAATGCTCTAGTACCAAGATGTCATCTTATCTGGCGGAAGTACAAAATCTCGAAAAGCACTTCTTCGGTTTTTAGATCCAACAAAATCCTAGAAAGTAAAACTTTCTGACAGACAAGTTGGCATGGATGGCCTCCACCAGGTCACCCGTCCCGCCTAGAGTTTTTCTTGAGCAACTCGATTCACCCTCGGTGGTCGAACCTTCCGAGGACATAGATGTTCACAAGGAGGTCGTCCACCTCGATTCTGCGAATATGGATGCTCCAGAAGTCAGTTGATGGTTGGAGCCATCACGATCAAGGTAGAGATTGGATGACATCGATTTATAATTATCTTCACCATAACCTAATCCCAAAAGATGATATAGAGGCTGATCGTACAGCACGAAAAGCCAAATCATACACTCTTATTGAACGTACCTTATATAAACAAGGATCTCATGAAGTGTTGATGAGATGCATATCTCAATCGGATGGCATTAAGTTGCTAACCGAAATTTATGGAGGAGTCTGTGGAGCACATCATTCTTACAGAACGCTGGTCGGTAAAGCCTTCAGGCAAGGATACTACTGGTCCAATTGCCCTTCATGATGCAAAAGAGCTTGTGACGAAGTGCGTACAATGTCAGTTTCATAGATGACAAGTACAACAGTCGGCACAAGTTTTGCAAACAATTCCTCTTTCTTAGCCTTTTGCAACCTGGGGACTAGATATTTTAGGACCTTTCCCAAGAGCATCCGGAGACTTCGAATTCCTTTTCATTATGATTGACATGTTTACAAAATGGATCAAAGCTAAGCCAGTTGTTAAAACAACAACTAAAGCTGCTAAGAGGTTTCTCAAAAAAATGTGGTCACACGATTTGGTGTACCCAGTCGTATAATCACAGATAACGGTACCCAATTCTCATACAGTAATTTTCAAGAATTCTGTGACGACCTAGGTATCAAGATACATTTCGCTTTTGTCGCTCATCCGTAGAGCAACGGAGTAGTTGAGAGAGCTAATGGTATCATAATGTAGGGAATCAAACGACGAGTGTTCGACTAGTTAATCAAACGGTTAGGAGCTTGGGTTCAAGAACTCCCTTCTGTGTTATGGGCCATTCGTACCACGACCAGTCGTGCAACCGGTGAAACACCATTTTTATTGGTTTATGGGGCTGAAGCCATGCTTCCTCAAGAACTAAAAATTGGTTCTGCTCTAACTGATTGTTTTAACAAAAATGATCAGAATGAACAACGACTTGACGACATCAAATTCCTTGAAGAACGACGAAATCAAGCCTTGATACGATCAATAATCTACCAGCAAGCTACGAGAAGGTACCATAGTCATAAGGTGCGACCTCGCAGCCTAGCTATAGGTGATCTGGTTCTCAGAAAAATTCAAAGCCAGGCAAATCGTACCAAACTTTCTCCTAAGTGGGAAGGTCCATACATTGAGGTCGAAGTCATCCGACCAGGTTTGGTACGATTAGCAATGTCAGACGGGCAAGTTTTGTCTAATTCTTGGAATATTGATCAATTGCGTAAGTTCTTTGTATAATTTTATATATTTCTTTTAGTTTATGAAAACTTAAGTAAGTTCTCTAATTTTACTCCTTACATCTTGCTTGCTCATCTCACCTTACTCACTTAAGTTTGAAAAAGTTGTTCCTCTCTTCCTTTCAAAGATTAGCCTCTGTCGATTAACTTGGTTTGGGAGAAACATGAGAGCTTGGAGAAAGGAAATTGGACACTAGCTAGTGGTGAGTACTTAAGGTAGGAAATGAGAGGTAAATACAACTAAAACTTGAGGAATGAAAGGAGTAAAAGTGATATGAAAATTAGCTATATGCCTATACTCTATTGGTGGTTATACCTTGACTTTTGGGCTGTTTGAGCTGAATTTTAGTTCTGAAATTTTGGGTCCTCTCAAGCGATTACTACGTTCTTCCATACGGAGTTAGTCGTTTGGAAGTTGATTCGGTGACTTATGGTGCGATGTTCTTTTGTGGCTATTCTTTGGTTATTTTAACTAAGTTTGGATTTGTGCTCTTGGGTCTTGAGCGCCTAACTTATCTTAGTAAATCAGGATGGTGGTGGGACACGTCGTGGCGGAATCGGTAGGGTAGTCCGGCGAGCTTCCTCCTCAGACCATGGCGGAAGTCCTCATACCGTCGAGCATGTCGTTCGGAGGGCCGCGAGGTGTTGGAGGTCATCGCGAGCACCTCCACTCCCTGCAGTGCCTCGGATGCGGAGGTGGTGGACACAGGACTTCGTGGGGGCTTGCGGAGTTCCTCCGTACTGGCCTCTACCTTCTCGGTCAGGGACCCAGCAGATGTGACGGTGGCTGCGTGCGGTTGACGGAGCTCAACGTTGCTCGATGCGGGGAGCGGGGGCGGGCACTTCGCATCCCATCGGTTGGAGGGTGCGGCACTCTCATGGTGGGAGAATTTCCTGCCATGCGACCCGCGCGGAACACGTGGTCTGTGGGAGGAGTTCGATCGACTTTCCGTCGGACCCATGTCCCCGTGATGAAGGCCCGAAGAAGAAGGAGTTCCTTGCGCTCAAGCAGGGCGCAAATGCGTATTGAGTACCTCCATGGGTTCAACCATTTGGCGAGTGCGCTCTGGCTGGTGGCCCATTGAGGCCAGGAGAAGTTCATGGAGGTTTGTGCGAGCGAGGACAAGCTCTCTATTATGGACTTCAGGCTTCCGGACCTTGGTGGACAAGGCCATCATCGCCCGAGCACAAAGCGGAGCGGCGGCGAGATCATAGCGCAAGTGGGAGGCCAGTGCCTGGCAGCGGCCTCGTTAAATCCGTGTTGGGCTGTCTGGTGGCCCGTTCCTGGCTTCACCACCGCCGAGGCCTTCGGCACCGACTCAGCGTTCTCAGCGTGACTACGCCGCGTGCGCTGCGACCCAGCAGGGGTGTTCCCGCAACCCGCGGCCGGCGTCACTTGTTTCTCACTGCCCACGACAAGGGCCACTCGCGAGTGGTTGTCCTAGAAGGCTGAGCGGCCCTCGTCCTAATGGAGGGCGCGGGCAAGAGTGGTCACCCACACGACGAAGACCCGGGCTTGGGGCGGCAAAGTCAACCATATCTCGGTGAGGAAGCACGGGGCGCGGCGTGGTGTTGATGCGCTCCTTGTTAATTTGCAACTGCTCTGATTTTATTTGACTCGGGGCCTCGCATTATTTTATTTCGAGGTCTTTTCTTTGTTGATTGTGGACTTCCTTGTGTTCCTTTGGGGTTCAACTGGCTGATTAAGCTCTCGGGTTCGGAAATGAGAGGCCAAGTATCTTGGGATGTCCCTATCCACATCGAAGGTGGGATTCTTGGCGAATCTTATCCTACTCGACTCGGCGCTTGGATGTGATTCTTGGCATGGATTGGTTGTCCCAACACTTAGGGCCGTCGATTGTGCCGGAAGGTTGTCTACCTCACGGTCCTTGGTGAGCAGGTTGGGTTTCCACCGCGATTCGCGAGCCCCATCTTTATGTCCTCGAGCGAAGCCATCATTGGAAATTCACGGCGTCCCCACGGTGCGTGACCGCGGATGTCTTTCACGAAGATTTGCGAGGATGCCTCTGTTCGAATCACGGAGTTTATGTCAGATTCTTTGCCATGCCCCTATTTCTAAGAGGCCGTATCGCATGCCTCTAATGAGTTGGAGGCGGCGGTTGGGTGAGCTTCAAGAGAAGGTTTTATCGTCCTAGCTCATCTCCTTGGGGTTGTCGATTATCTTTGTGAAGAAGAAGGACAAGACCTTGCGCATGTGTTGATTACCGTAAGCTTAATGAGGTGGCGGTAAAGAACAAGTATCCTTTGCCCGTATTGATGATCTTTTCGATCAAATTGGCCAGGAGCAGTCTTCTCAAGATTGACTTGAGGCGGGTTATCATCAAGTCGGGATCGAGGCGAGATATTCTAAGGCGGCCTTTGCTACTCGTTATGGCCTTTGAGTACCGCCGTCATAATCTTTTGGTTTGACTAATGCTCTGCTTTATTCATGAATCTTATGAACTTCGGTATTCATGGAGTATTTGGATAGGTTTGTGGTGGTGTTCATCGATGATATCCTTATCTACTCAAGAGTGAAGAAGAGCATCTTTGAGCATCTCAAGCTCGTGTTGGGCAGAATTTGAGCACGGTGTATGCCAAATCGACAAAGTCGAGTTACAGTTGAAGGAGAGTGGCATTCTTGGGCCATGTTCTTTCGGCGGGAGGTGTGGTGTGGATCAGCCAAGGTCGGTGATGTGCTATCTTGGGGTCGGCCAAGTCGGTCACCAGATGTCGCGAGTTTTCGGTTTGGTGGCTACTATCGCGTTTTATCGAGAATTTCTCCAAGATTGCAAAGCCTATGGTAGTTTGCTCAAGAAAGACAAGAAATTTGAGTGGTCAGCTGCTTGTAATGTGAGTTTCGGGGACTCAAGCGGTTGACCTACATTGATGCTTGTTCTCCTGATATTCACAAGAGTTTTGATATCTTTAGTGATGCTTCTCGTCGGTCTTGGTTGTGTTCTTATGCGAGGAAAACAAGGTTGTGGCCTGCATCGTGGCGGTTGAGGCCTCATGAACTCAACTATCCTACTCATGACTTGGGTTAGCTCTTGTGGTCCATGCACTCAAGATTTGGCGGCATTATCGATTAGTAACTTGTTGTGAGGTGTATTCCGACCACAAGAGCTTGAAGTACTTGTTCACCCGAGCGGATCTGAACCTCGGGCAAAAGATGGTTGGAATTGATCAAGGACTATGACATGGGCATTCGGTACCATCAGGGCAAGGCCAATGTCATTGCGGATGCACTCGATCGGAAGGTGTGTTGCAACATGTTGATGCTCCAAGAGCGACCTACCCTCATTTAGAATTCGGCGCCTCAATTTGGGTTTGATCGGCACGGTTCTCTTGCTACATTGGTTGTGCAACCAACCTTGGTGGACCAAATCAAGCGACACAATGCGACGAATCAGGTGTGAGCGGATCAAGTAGAACATCAGGGCGCGATGGCCAAGTACTTTTGGAAGGGCGGGCATGGCGTTGTGTGGTTTGAAAGCGTCTTGTGGTTCCTAAGGTCATGGAATTGCGGAATATGATTCTGCGCGAAAGCCATGACTCTCCTTTGTCCATTCACCGGGGCTACCAAGATGTATCGAGTCTTCGTGAGAGATTACGGTGGACGAATGAAGCGGTGCGGGTTAGTTAGTCGGCGTGTCTTTGTCGTGTGCGACATCGGCGTCAGCGGTCTTCTTGCCTTTGCGATACGGAATGGAGTGGGATTCCGTGGCATGGACTTCATCACGGATTGCCCCTCGTCCAAAGGAATGATGCTATTTGGGTCGTGATCGACGGGTTGACTAAAGTGGCACATTTCCTTCCCGTCGAACTTCGGCCGTGTGGGGCCTTTGGTAGACTTTATGTCTCGAGTTGTGAGTCTTCACGGTGTGTGCAAAGCGATTATTCCCGATCGTGGTGCACTTTTCACCTCACGGTTTGGCATAGTGCCCAGAGGCTATGGGGACGCCTTCACTTGATGCTGCCTTTCATCCTCAGGCAGTGGCGGACGGGCGAGTCAACAAGTGTTGGAAGATATGCTCCGTGCTTGTGTTCTTTCCTATGGGAAAAAGTGGGAGAAGTGCCTACCATTTCTGAGTTCTCCTACAACAACGACTTTGAGCCAGGTCTTGGCATGGCACCATTTGAGCTTTGTATGGAAGGAGTCACGAGAACCCCATTGAACTGGTCGGGGCGGGTGGCTGCGATTTCGGCGGTCGATCAATGAGGCGAAAGTCACGTCGCGATTGATTCGCGAGCATCTGCGCGGCCCGATCGAGTAGAAGAGCTATCACGGTCGCCCGTCGCCGTGAGTTGAGCTTTGAGCCCAATGACCTGTGTATCTCAAAGTCTCACCCTTGAAGAACCATCAGCGTTTTGGCATCGAGGGCAGGATTGGCTCCTCGATATGTTGGGCCTTCGGTATCATCGAGAGAGTTGGAGCGTCGCATGCTCTGATTGGAGCTACAGTGCACTTGAGGTGTGCATGATGTGTTCCATGTTTCACACTGAAGAAGTGCCTCCGTGTCCCAGTGAGAAGCTCCATTGGAGGTTCGATGTGCGGGAGAATTTGACCTACTGAGCATCTGTTCGTATTCTTGAGAATACGAGCGGAGAACAAGGAACCGTGCCATCAAGTTCCTTAGTTCGATGGTCAAACCATTACGAAGATGAAACCACTTGGGAGGCGAGAAAGATCGCCTTCGTCGCAGTTTTCCTTCTTTCTTCTCAGAAATGCGGAATCTGGGTCGAGATTCTTGTAAGGGAGGAGTTGTAACATCCCAAATTTGGGCTTGTGTTTCAAATGTAGAAAATGAGTAGAAATTAAAACTTTTCTTACATCATGTATTTCTTTGTTGTGCCAATCAACTCTTGTTCAAAAGAATTATGGAATTACATTGTCACAAGTCTTGTTGATCAAAATCTTGCTATTCCAAAAACAATCTTGTCAAATCTTATGATCATCCTCTGGAAATATTTTCCTAAGTCCCACTGTGATGGTATGTGACCATACGAAAAATTTCACAATTTTTAGAAATTGTTTGAATATTTTTAGAAACAGTCAAACTGTTTGACTCTTAGTCAAACATTGAAAGCAGAGCCTTGCAGAATTTTGGAGATTTATTCACGGTATAAAAACCTCTGAAAATTTTACACAAGGTTGATACACGAGTTAGCAAGCTCTGTGAAAATTTCATAATTTTGGAGTTAATTTGCTACCTCAAATAAATCTTTCAAAGTCTCTGTTTTTATTTCAAGTCAAACTAGGTTTCTTGTTGGCTTGGGTTAGTCGGACTGGGCTCAGACCATTTGATTCGGTCGATCAACTAAGCGCCAAGCCACTCTTTAAAGCACTGTCGATCTCGGCCGGTGGATCGAAATCGTACGGCCAGCGTGTGTAAGACGGACCTTGGGTTGCAAGATTGATTGTCAGCAACGTTAGATCTCAATCCATTGCCCATGGTCCCCGAAACCCGGACCCTCGGTTGCATTTTTGATCTGCCGGTTGGATTAGGATCAGCATTTCGCGTGCCGTTGTAAATAAGAGTTTGCGGCGTGGAGCAATGGGCGTTCGTTTCTAATCGTAGGGCTACTTAACCTCCTGTTGTGTTTTAAAGCGTGGCGTGCACTATCTCGGCCGTTAGTGTCTCATCAGCGGTGTGAATCTTAGACACTGTTGGTCATCTTCAACCTCCGCAGTGCAAAGCAGTGCAAGGCATGGTGAGTCATTTCTTGCCCTAAAGCCACCTAGCGGCGTGTAGGGGTATGGGAGTATTTGCTTGAGCAAACCCATGCCTAATGCACGTCTTCACCTCCTTTTCATCGGTCTTTGCTTGTGCTTTGTGTTTGCTGCTTGAGAGAGAGTGGTGTGTGAGGACTGGAACATTTAACTAGTAACACTTAACCTCCAATTGGTTCTAGCGTTGTTAATTAAACATTCTAAGCCTCGATGGACATATGCTTCCAGAATTGCAGCATATGTACATCATCCTGAAATACACATCAATTCCATACACATACATCACTAAGTTCAACAACGACATACATACATAAGTAAAGTTATTACAAAGAGAGCCCGCCAGGCCAAATAGAACAATAACACAAGAATGTTGAAGCCAGCGCCATAAGATGGCTAGAACAAAAGTCGGCCAGGTTGGCCACACACCCACAAGGCAACCGGCCAGGGCACCAAGCTAGTCGCATGACTACCACAACCCCGACTCACAAAAAGTGAGGCCCTTCGAACTCACCTTCCTCCTCTGCAACAAAACAATTAAGCATAACTGGCCGAGGTACAAAGATTGTCTTTGTACACTTAAGCTGATGTGTGGAATAGCAGACCTATTCATAAACTACATGCAAGCTTATTTAGGTGGAGGTCATATGTCTCATTTGCATGAAATAGCACATTTGCAATAATGTAGTACCTTTTAAAATCAAGTTTGCAAATTTATTTTGTTATCAAAGTATGATGAAGTAAAGATACATACAAGTAACCACACAGATGACTATCCCAATAGTCACCACAACATAACGAATCACGATTCGTACCACCCATCAAGTTTTTATTTAAAAGGTTGTAGTCTAACTCTTGAAAGACCTTGCCAGCGTGTCCATAACCTAGGGCGAGGCTATTGAATAGTTTTAACCTGCGAGGGTGTACCAATGTACCCACACTTGAGCGCCCAAGCCACAAAGCACACTTAGAAGGTATCTTGGCGGCTAAGTCCTGAGACATTTCCAATCTTGTGTATTAACCACGGTGTGCTTTCGTATGGGTAGAAACACCATGCGGCGCTTACATTGCAAGCGAAGACAAATCCCATCACGGGTGACCTTTCGGACACTACAATGCTCGACTGTCCCTCTGTGACTCTCCTGGGCCAGCTGCGCCAAGTACTAAGTCAAGAGAGGTCCATACCCTCTAATGTAGTTGCACGCTAAAATGCTTGGTTTAGTGTAACAAGATGTTCGGTCCTTGTTGGCGGGCACCATTCGATCACACCCACAATCACACCATCTT